>DWDV01001529.1:0-13056 GCA_018245615.1 Mimoniades ocyalus | reverse complement strand
CCCAGGACCTCCCGATCGGCAGTCACACTTGCAACCAACACGACCAACGAGGCAGTGTACATAAAATCTTACATTTATTCTACAGTAAAGAGATTATGACTAAAATTACATTACGTAACGTAAACGTACAAGGTAATATCACGCTTGTAATGTCCGAGGAGATAGTACGTTCTATCATGAATTAAGAATTTAGAAATTTTAATTAGAATAGCTAAGTTAGAAAAATCAAATAGTACCCGATTCACGTTTCGAACCCATCACTTCTCGATCAGCAGTCGCGCCCGCAGCCACATGACCAACGGGGCAGTCAGTAATCAACTATAAATAATTTATATATTACGTAGTAGATTATATTGTGTACGACATCTCAATATTTTACATGAATACGCGCAAAAACAAAATTACGACCGACGCCGACGCCCGTAGTAGCGGGCGAGCTGCCCGTCGAAATAAAAACAAGTAAATTCAATTGACATTTAATGATGCAAATTTTTCGAATCAGTATGTCGTTGTATGTCGTTGATTAAAGGCGTTTATTTTACATTTTATTTATTTATTTATATTAAATCAACAGCCAGTTGTGGCGGTCGCTTTGTAACTGTGCACTTAAAATCAGGTTTGTATTAAATAAAAGTTCCTTATTAATATATACCTAAATAAAAAGTTGCTTAGTAATGATTTATTTATTGCTAAGAACCGCTGGTTCTCGGAACATTCAGTTAGTTAGCTATTTAGGTTTACAGAACGCAATACTTTGAAGTATGCATTTGTACCTTATACATGTTGGGACAAATGCAGTATGTATGTATGAGTAAGTAATTCAAATGTTTTCCAATTATGACTGCCACGTTGGACGAGTTGAAAATGCGACTGTTGGTCAAGAAGTCCTGGTTTCTATTCCAGGATCGGTTTTGTTTCGGATTTTCTAACTTGAAATTTTTAGTACTGGTACGGAATCTACACATGGTGTATGGCAATAGGCTCACCACCTATTCGATAGTGGGACGTAAACGTAACTGGTGAAACGTGGGCGTGTTCTATATGCCTCTGCCTACCTCTTTTGGGATTACAGGCGTGATGTTACGTAACGTATTAATTAGTATTAATTTTGTTGATTATACTTTGACCACCCAGTAATATACAGTGCCGGTGTTGTCTTAATTTTTGTTAGTCATTTGATTATGGGTCGATGTCCCTAATCCCTCGATGCAAAGTTGGCAAAGTTATTGCGGGTGCGACGCGAACCTTGGCAACGCTCGCGACTAAGTGATATATGATCCCGCAGAGGTAGCTCTTGATATGGCTAAATGCATACACGTTTTTAAATGTACTTTATTAATGCAATTAAAGAAAAAAAAATATACAAACAATTGTGTATGTTAAATATATACAATTATCATTCTTGCGTATATACGATCCATTGTAACGTAGTAGGGTGACATCAATACTACGATAAAGCACTTTATTTCATTTGTTGTTTTAATTTACAGAATATTCACTCATAAAAGTTTCTTGAAACCATAATTGGTCGTGAGCCCTGTATTATCGGTAGATATCTTTAGTCCCTCAGTGCAAAGTTGGTAAAGTTATAGCGGGCGCGAGGCGTACCTTTGCGATGCGGGTGACTAAGTGATATATAGCCCTGCGGAGCAAGCTCCCAATGCATTAGAGCGGAACGCTTTAATGAATGACAGTAGTTTGTTTGTAATAACGAAAAAGAAGTAAACTTTTATGCCGCTTTAAATTTTTTATAAAAAGGTAACGTCATGCCTGGAATAGCGCAATAGTTAGATTGAGATGTGTTGCACACTCCCACGTTTTACCAGTTGTATTATACGTTTTATCGTAGAAAATGTAGTGGGCCTATTGTCATAGATTAGGCTGTAACCCAGACTAAGCTACTAGAAATTTTAGGTTAGAAACATCCAATTTTACCCGAGCCGGGGATCGAACCCAGGATATCTTTATCAGCGATCGCGCTAGCAACCACTCCGTAACATAGTTAATAGGTACTTAGCAGAAATAGCAGTTAGTAATAATCAATAGTTCAAATAATATTGTTCCAACCTAAGGCGATTCAAAGACAATAATTGTTCTTTCTATTATAAATATTTACGTATGTATTTATATGTTCCTAGTATATACTTATACCATTTATGCTCTGAGGCTAATTTTATATACCTATAGTCAGAGTGGAAGTGAAACCTGAAATATCATTATTTTCCGTAATAGAAGTAAATGATGTCGTAAAGTTTCCGATCCTAAAGTCTCCAAGTTTCTCATTGTACATTTGACCAATAAACGAGTTTAATTAAGACCTTAGTTAAATTAATTTAACTGATGATTTCGATGCAAAATTGAATTACGGCCTTAGAGGATTCCAAAATTAGTTTGACCTAGACAATGGGTGCCATAGTGAAACGATTGTTCAAATGTTTGTAGATCCGGGGCCCCGGGTCCGTCGTAAACTTGGGCACTGCCCGAGCATTGTCTCAGAGAGATTAGTTCCTTTGCGCAACACTGTTGCGGTCTTTAATGTGATTTTACTGCGGCTGATTTGCAAGTATGAGCGGATCGTAATACCTGAGGGGGATTATAATTGTGGCGGAGAATAATTATACGCGCTAATTAAATTTGTATATAGTGGATATTCAATTTTATTTTCATTCTGTGCGCCTATTATCAAGGGCCCTTCTTCTGTTCATTGGATTTCGCCTAGTTACGCTTTGTTTCGTTCACAAATGATTAAATTTGAACTTCGCGTTTATTATGTCTGTATTGGTAGCGGTATTTTTAGTATTAATGAATTATCGATTCAGATTTAATGTTTCATATTAACCAACTACTCTAATATATAATAAGGTTTGATGGCAACCGAATATGCTTTACTTTCAATTGCAATATTAGGGCATTATATGTTTTTCCTAAAATCTTAGTACGTACACATTAAACTTACATATAGTATTATTAGCGTTTCATTTCTATTTATTTGTTTATAACAAGAAGTTGACGTATGGTGTAATACGTTTTAATTAATTTCAGTATATAGGTATAGAAACATGCAAAAATGTCTAACAAAATACACGTCTTGTGTTGGATTACGTGTATGAACCTTTGTGTATGCAATATTGCGTCTCGCCCGCATCACGTGGCAAGTTTCACGTCGATTGAAGATAGCTGTATCAGGCGGGACCTCTCCTCTAAAACGGCACAAAGGCTGACGAAATTACATCTCCGTGACATCTGGTGGCCTTATCGCGAAAGGGCTAAGACTTCGCTCTGCGGAGTTTGGACGGACCGAGCGATACCTTCGCCGATATTGTCTTCGAGGGTCCGTAGGTTGTGACGTTAGAAGATGTAAGGGCCATCTTCCGACGATGGATGTAATACCAATATATAATGAAAGCGTCAGTTCAACGTTGTTTGTAAGCGTGACTATTCGTGAAGTAAGAACTGTATGCGATTCGTGATTACATAAGTTCAAAATTATTAGAAAGATAACTTGTAAAATTAAAAGAAATGTAGACTAGAACAAGAAATCTAAAAACGTATGAAGTAAGTCGCGTGTTATCATAAATATTTTAAATGTTAATTTTCCTTTCGCATCAATTAAGTATGCGTTTAGGCTTACCGTAAATTACTTAAAAAGTACATCGATATGAATGAACTTTTTCTCATATTGTCCCCTTTTTACTCATGAATATCTCCATACATACTATGTGGGTACAATATTTTTTTTTGCCCCGCATAACATACTTTACGTGTCTTGTGCTCAGATAAAAGCATCTTGTACTAAAATGTATTTATAGTGCTCAATGTGTTTCCCGCCATTAATGTATGCGTGCGTTCGACAAACATTAGTAACGTTTAGATCCGACGCGAAACTTTGCATTCGGTTGGCAACGGTTATATTTCATACCTCACCTACAGGTGTAATTGTCCGGTCTCAACATGCAACATCCAAGTGTAGCCCCTTCATTGTCATTTACGAAGCAGAACTCTTTTCGCGACAAACGTGAACAACCCGATTCTATTGTATTCCAGGAAAACCACAGATGGAAGCTCATAATGTCACAGTATCATAACGTCATTTATTTATTTTCCCGATGGGGTCAGCAGAGGAGTGTAGTACAATCTATTTTCACCAATTATTTTATACATACTTCTCATATAATACGGGGTGAGCGTATTGACATATTCAGGCTAGATACTACTGGGCATTTGAACTTAGAAAAACACTAAGTTGTCTGCCCTGGAAATCGAACCGAGGCCCTTTTATTTAGTAGTCGTCCCTCAACCACGAGAACGTCGAGGTATTCAGTGGTGTCATGGTGCTGTTAATTACCGTCATAATAGATTTCAGTGCTTACAATATATTATTATGGAAATATACCCACTAATACATTACACAGGTGTCAGTATGTTATCATGTTCACGACTGCCGTAGGCAGCGCCAGGCGGCTGGCATTGATACATTTTCAGCAGACTCCTACAGCACTCGTGCTACCCGCAGCTGTAATTGGCCAGTCAATATTCACTTTCCTAATACATAGTATATATACGTTATTACGGAGCTTAGGAAATTGTTCAAACGTTAATGTCAACGGACGGACAAAGTATACATGAATTTGCGTCAATGTTAATTCAAGTGCGCGTAATGATGACTCGTTCAAGTACAAAGAGAAATGATTTTCCGATTTTTATAGACGAATATAATATGTTAGCTCATATTATGTATAGTTAGGTATGTGAAAAACGTTGTAGGTACAAGAATAATCCACATGTGTTCCAAGTAGATTATTATTAATTTATGACAACGTCGAAGTGATTAACTCGAGGTGACATTGAACTCGTCGAATTCCGAAGAGGCATCACAAAATCATCTAAACAATATAGTAAGACAGTATAGGCTCTTAAGTCAGGTTCGACACGAGGGAACGAAGGAAAGCTATAGGTATTTACTCACATTATGAGGAAATTACACCTGTAATATAAGGAGCTTTCGTTACTAATTAGATGTGTTAACGTCACCACGTGAGATGTTCTTGTGCTCAATATATGTCGTCTATTTTATTAACGTAAACGCTTTCGAAATAGAATAGAATTGGACAAAAAATTAAAATCTAAGTTTGTTGTACCTAAAAGTTATTCGACATTGGTGACTAACTATGTAAACTACTGTGTAACTACTTGTAAATGGTAATGGACCAATGGCTAGATGGTAGGTATTTTTTAGTAACAAAATACTTGTACATAACAATATTAACAAAAATAGGTGAACATGTTTGACAGTTGTAAAGAAAGTGGAAGAGACGAAAGAAGATTGTCGAGACGTTAGTCGCTGGAAATGCTTAGTCACTGTTTAATCCTGCGGGAAATACGCGTGACAATAAATGTGTACGTGTGTTAATACTTTTAAGATGATGGAAATTAGCTCAATTATGTGAACATTCCATTTCGATATGTTTGCATAGGGCATCCCGCCTGTAATCTCCGAAGAGGTGAGCAGTGGAGTGTAGTACACTCCCACCCTTCACCAGTTACGTTTACGTTCTATTATCGAATAGCTGGTAAGCCTATTGCTATACACCGGGCATAAATCCAGACTCCAAGCAGCAACTAGAAATTTTAGTTAGAAAAATCCAAAAATATTCGACCCGGCATATGAACCCAGGATCTCTCGATAGACAGTTGCGCGTGCAACCATCATAACCAACGAGGCAGTCAATAATTAGTACCTAGATGGAAACAGAAATTTTCGAAACCGGTGTGCATGTATGAAGAGTGTGATGAATAGATCTGATAAATAAAGGATGAATAAAGGACGTTAGATCTGTAAGGATGCTTATATTTGGCATTCGGTTCTCTTGCCTACGTCATAAGGGATCTGTCGTTACGACATATAAATAACAATAATAGAACCAATATTACGGGTTTTAATGTTTTTTTTTTCGTTGTTCCAGGTAAAGTGTCTTTTCATCAGATTATTGCAAATCAAGGTGATGTATCAAGTTGTAATATACGTAATTCTACAGTAATTTATGACAAAAATCAGTATAAATATATTATATGCGTACTAATTACAATAAATATAACATTTGATGTAGAAAAAAGAAAACCATTGGCAATTTCATCATAGCAACATAAACATAGGTCGTTAAATTTCATCAATGAATAAACAATTTATAGGCAAGATGTAATTCAAACCGCACCACACCCGTTCTTTAGATATTTCTAATTAGAATTTATATTTAATTGGACGTAATAATCGCGTGCCCATTTAGCGCTTCTATGCCATTTATTTCATATCCAATACGTGATAAATAATTAACCGATTTTAGTTTTCGCTTAATCGGCTTTTTAGAAAACTCATTTGACTGGCAAATTGTTTTACGTGTCCTCGGAAAATAGCCCCGTATATTCATAAAGCTTGTACGTGCGATAATAATTAACTGTTTTTGTGGAACTTCACACAATTTAGGGGCGTTGATGAATTATAGCAGATGAGACACTTGCTATTGTTACGTAATAATATAAAGGTACATATAAAATATAACATTACGGCTGTAAGTCTTCGTAGCGCTAGGCAGCGGTGTCTAGAGCGCACACTTTTTACCAATTATAGTATCGATGTACATATGTATATATGATGCAATAAGTTTTTTTTTCAAAAAGGTTATGCTAAATAAAATATAGTATTACTCATCTTCACTGAAATACTAAAAATTCTGTTTATTTCATAACTTCTATACTATTTGCTGTTAATTCAAGTTAAATTCTAGTGAATAACAAATTAATTAATTTCTTTGAAAACCTCGCATTTATTGAAAACGAAAGATGATATTTTGATGCCTGAATAAGTTTTGGTGTTGTTTTAACGAATGTATCAAAATATTAATTAGCAGTAATAAATGTGGAGGAGATAAAGGTGGTAGCTATGATAATAATCAATAATAACTTTCATTTTTACAGTCTCACTGTTAGGCTCCGGTCTTCTATTCGAATGATATGTGCAAGACTGTATTTTACCAAGCTGCTTAAATCCACATCACCAGACTGAATTAGAAAACATTGTTGAGAACTCTAAATCTTTCAGATTATTCACGACGTTCTCCGTCACTATTATAACCAGTAATATCTTATCTTAGAAGTGCGCGCCAAGAGTCGAACCTCAGAGCATTATCCCCATATATCGCTTCAGTTAACTTTTTGGATGAGCGTATCGGTAATTACTGCAATTTGTGTAACATTATACCCGAATTTAAACATCTTATATTTGTTTGGTTACTTATATAAATTAAACACAATTTTCATAAAACTTATTTTGTATATATGTATAATCATAAAATTATATTGCACAAAGTTTAATTCATAACGGCCGAGCAACTCAGCGGCGAACCGATAAAATTTTATTCAAGCGTCCTATTCATACGTGCGTCATAAATGATACATTTGCGCCTGTGCGTTATTAAATTTATAATAGTGTGTGATATTAAAATCATATTAACGGATTATTATAATTATTGATGGTTTGAAATTCATAACTAATGGGGTCACCTGCAGCAAGGAACAATTAATCAAATCAGTGAATATAATGTTACGTTAAAATTCTATTCACCAATATTACTCTTACCTGTCTGTGTATATGTTTTATTATGTTTAATCGTATTAATGTATAAAAGGCCTTTCTATCTGGTTAATTCAAGTGATTATTTTTAATAAGGACCGTGAAAATAAGTTGTAATAAACCGGTGGTTTAGAATTCCGGCTGTCACTCCGGGGACCTGGAATTCGAAACCCAGCACGCACCGATAAATTTACGATGTTTTATGTGCGATTGCAACACTAAATATCATTCGCTGTAACGATGTAAGAAAACATCGTGATGTAGCCTACCCTTTTGAGAGTTGTTCATTATATTCTCCACGGTCTGTCAAGTCTGCCAACCATTACTTGATGCGCATGGTATGTTATGACATAAACCACTGGGATAAAGATATTTATGTTTAAAAATGTAAAAATAGCCGTGTTGATAAAATGGCCAAAAAAATGCCAATATGATGAAAGCGAAAAGGTCTGAAATTCATTTAACTATGATAATACCTGTTCGTAGGTATTGCATGCGTTCAAACAATACAATGGTAAATAATGTAAAAATGTGTTTTCCATATGCTTCCATTTCAAAACAAGATAATTTAACATTGTGATTTTTTTTATTTCGTTTGGGTATGAAAATGTTGAAATTTTTGTTTCTTATTGTTTCTGATGTTAGTTAACAGTCGGCACAATAGAGTTTGAGTTTTGTACGTTACCTTTCGTTTCTTATTATAAATATTTATTTACATAATAAAAAAAAATAACTTTTAATATTTATCTGCGTATGCATACACATGTAGGTATATTTGTATGCATGTTCTTGTTTTGTTCACTGTATACCATTAGGTTATGTTCTGTGGGCTTATACTGTTGCTTCAAACAGTTTAAAAAACAAAAAGACGAATAACAAAAATACCTACAAAATCACAAATAATATGAACCTCCAGAAAATATATACCTAGTATTTTTAAAAGATAAAGTTTTTGCCGTTTAATTCATCTTCCATGTTTCTTTAGTTATTTACAAGAGGCTATAGATGAAATCTCAGTAAATCGGATAACGTTTTCTATATTGAAAACATTCACATATATATATATATATGTTTATTTATCGGTAGGCACTATCAATGAAATCGAGGCCGGTCCATTGAATCGCGAATTTGTAGAAAAGTAAAAGATATGGACCGTATTGACCCTTTTCGATTACTTAGAAACTGATTAATTAGAATAAGAAATTTTCTACTTACAATTAACAAAACAGGAGGGTGTCCCAAACCAATTTGCGCTATAATTATGATGTCATCGGAGTAGGATTTAATTAAAGGCCTTTTGCAAGCCTCCAAGGTAATTGCTGTTCAATGATTCTTTGTAGTCCGAGCCCTCCTCTGCTCCTAGTCAGTGATTACGTGCTAGTCTATTAGCTATTAAGTTTTTTGCCGTTCTCGAGTCCGCGCTTGTGCGTCTTTAAAATTTTTAAGGTGTCATTTGGTCTTGTATTTTCACATAATTTAACTGATAACCCATTGAAATAAATATCTATATGTTTTGAGACAACTTCACTTTGAATTGTTTCTCGCCTATGATGATAGGATATACGACGCTCGGAACTCTTCATTTGAATGGATTTTTAAAAATGGTTTTATTCCTCGCTAGCGTTCGTAATTTAAGTTACTTTACCGCCTATAACGTTGTACTTTAGCATGACTAATTCACAAGATTTATCTTAACGTAATTCAGCTGTAAAATGTGACTGTAAAATTAATGTTAAACATGACAAAAATATTTCATTACGATGAGATATAAAAACTTCATCTATTACAATAGTTTTGCTAACGTATATAGTAAATAATAATGTCTCGTATAATACAGAAATTTTGGATTTTAATGTGCAAATTTGTAACGGTACAAGAAAAATAATACTTATGCAATTATATACATACGTGCTTTATGAAACATTTATTTATAAGCACGTATTAACTAATGTACTTAAATGATAATGTAATGTTAGGCAGTGAAGTTGTTACTGGCGTTAAGATTAAGACGGATTATGCAGCTTAGATGTGGCTACAGCCTACATATGAACCTGTAGGAGGCTTACGGGCCGGAGCTGAGGTGGAGCGTATGGCCGCTCATTGATTCACCAGTGCTCAATATGATTCACGTATGAATACATAGCATTGAACGGTAAGATTCATTAGAATATATACTATCCCATATGATGCAGTGTGTTGCATCACTACAACTTGATTGTACACTGTTGTTACAAGCGTAGTGTTAAAAGCTGAGCTAGGTATACTCTTAGTCAAATAATATTTAGAATTGTAATAAAAATGCTATTCGATCTCACTGCCATCGATATATTAGTAGCTTATGGTAATAAGTAGATATATATGTTTGCATATAAATAAAGGCAAATAAAATCTAACGAAAAAGTAACATTTGTTTTCATATGGTCAAATAAATAATTTTTTATTGTTTCGTACATATTTCTTACAATAAAATTCCTCTGTATACCTTTGTAACTAAATACGGCAAAAAGAACGCTGAATATTATTACGCAGAATGTTTACTAACCTGATCGCTCTCTAGTTAATTACGTTATTAACATGGGTAACTAATTTACGATATGAGGTGACTTCACTGGAAAAAGCGGTGTAAGTTGTTTACTTGTGTGCAAACAGAACCTCGGGCGATTTCCGCTGCCGGTAACTGGGGTGGGCGTTCTTTCGCCGCATAAAGGGGATGTGCGTTTTATAATTAATTAAATATAAGGTGTAAGCGATTGTGGTGGCGCCTTTGTAAGCGTAACCGTGCATTTCTGTCGAGACGCACGCAAAGTTGAAGAAGTTGCTCTTTAAACAAATTACCTTTAAATTCTGATCACTCAGCCCGCACTTATTTTCGATTATTTATGCTATATCCATTGAATTACAGTGTCTACATCTACGTTGATGGATAAATGAATTAAGTGTAAAAATAAAATGAATTCAGCTGGTTTTTTTTTTCACTGTATTCATTGAAATTTTTAGCTCTAATTACTTTGTGCCCACCCGATTAAGGATCTGGCGTGACTATATAATAATAATAATGTCATAATGTCCATCTATGAAAATGTATTGGAGTTTGCAGAAAACCTATTAAAGATCGGAAGTTCGATACTAAGCTGGACATTAATTTAATTTAGTTCTCAAGCGATACAACTACGACTGACTGACTCGGACAGGACTTTAGCCCTGTCTGAGGTTAGCCGCAGAAGAACCCTCTTTAGTGAACGCTTACATATGATCCGCATAGAACTAGAGATTGAGTTTCCGTGCACTGTCTGGTAACATATTTGTAAACCATAGACATCCACATATGCTATACCCGACCTTAAAAATAAATCAGAGTAGCAACACTACTTAAGATACATATACGTCAAGATATAGTTTTTAATTGGGAGATTGTATACCTTTTCTCACAGTATAATTTATAATTTCATTAAAAAAACTTTCATATCAAATAACCCAATAAGACCCGATAATACTTACCTACTGTCTAGTTCTAAACTTTCTAGTGTGTTGCAAAATAGTGGTCTTAAATTATGCCGTGATAAATATATGTTTGTATGTGTCGAGTCGCTATCCCAAATACAAATTTATGCCTTTGATTCAGTTGTACTAGCAAAATGTATTTTAGAGGCTAGAACTTAGACCCTTTGAAGTTCTTGTTTATCCGACGATCTTTGTTCCTTTGTAATGAATAAACAGAATTAAAGGGACGAACTTAAGAATAAATCTCGAATATTCGAGTATGCCGACTAAAAGGGCGCAGTCGAGTCAAAAGCGAGTCCACATTAAAATCATTTCAGGGTAGCTATGAATTATGTATTTATCGCAAAACCTCTTCGCTTTACATTGATTTCAGTATAAAAACGTTAACGTACATACAACGTAATTTTCAACGTTATAACATCTAGCGTTATACGTGAAGTAATAAAATATATTAAATGCAACAAAATAAAGTTCGTTTTGTTATACTTTTCATACAATTGAATATCTTGTATAAATTAAAGTATTTGAGTGCATACGCCATACCTGTATAACAAATATAGACTGATGATGAATAAACTGATATTTTTTTGTTGCAAAATATTTTATAAAATTTGCTCCAAAGAACAAAATAGTAATAACATTATATTGTTAAAGTAATACTCTATTAAAATGTGTGTTTTAATACGTTCTCATGCAAATCTATGCTCTGCGTGCTAGGATATAGAGTACATATTTATTAGCGTAGATTTCGATGCACGCCACCACATCGCTTCACTTCACTTTGATGGATGGTCATTCATGTGACAAATTTTATAGAGCCCTCCGGTTATTAGATTCAATAGGTATGTGAATTATCGTCAGTTTGAAAATTTATAACGTCATTAGTTTGACGCTCATGTCACTTGCGGATTATCCCGCGCGTAATTCTGTAAGCGAATTATTTCACGTGGAACACTGGAACTAGCGTCGTTTATTAACAGTGCAATATATTAGTCTCCAGTTGGGTAATGCTTTTGTATGTACAATTTCGATTTCCGACACCATTAAGCTTAGCGGTTTAGAATTCCACCTCCCACTCCAAGAGGCCTGGGTCCGAAGTTGTTGTGTTTTCAATAATTATATTTACTCTAAGATTCGTTAGTAGGCACTAGAGGTAACGGTGAAAAAGCATGTCGTGGGACAATTGCACGCCTTAGAGTTTTCTGCAATATTCTAGAAACCTTGTGAAGTCTGCTAATCTGTACTGAACCACCGCAGTAGACTACGACTTTAATCCTTCTCATTACGAAAGGAAGACTTTTGCCCATCGTTGAAACGTTACGTTTCAAACTGTATATTTCACAAAATAAATTTTTAACTACCTTAACCCTGATACACCCTTAACGTGTACAGTCTAACCCGAAATTTAAATGCATGATTAAGCACTTCCTTCCTTGGTAAATAAACCGAATATTTCTTATAGTGTATGTCTATAACCAACACTTTTTACGTCGGCAGCAAAAATCAAGTTCAAAACGCTATCCTGATATCCACTTGCAAACGAAATTGGAAACCGAATGAAAAGTGGAATGTACCCATCGTGTAAATAGGCGGATATATTTAATTAAAAACGATTATCCTCGGTAGTTTTACGCTTCATCGACGTTTTATGGATGTAGTAAATAAAAGTTCATTCGAGTTTTGTGTATCGAGCGCGCGGCGCGCCGGCCGCCGTTACGCGCGCAACCGCAGTCGCACTGCTTTGGATTCCAGCAATAAAAACTAATTAAATTATTGAAAATACATTTTTAATTTATAAACCTTATTGCGTTATAATCCTTTAACAATTATCGCGTTGGGTTACACAGTTGGGCTACACAGTTGGGCACTACAAAATTTTTCTAAATTAGATTTTGTAGTAGAGGCTCGGAGTATGGATATGTGCCCGG
>DWDV01001528.1:0-13056 GCA_018245615.1 Mimoniades ocyalus | reverse complement strand
CTCTTTATATAACGTAATATCACGCCCGTATACCCGGAAGAGACAGGCAGAGGAGTACCTACAGTACACTCCCACAGTTCACCAGTTACCTTTACGTCCTACTATGGAATAGATGGTGAGCCTATTGCTATACACCGAACACAGACTCCGAGCCACTACTAGAAAATGTAATTTAGAAAATTTTGTAGTGCCCGATGCGGGAATTGAACCCAGGACCTCCCGATTGGCAGTCGCACTTGCAATCGACACGAACAACTAGGCGTTAAAAAATTTTCATATAGTTTTTTGTAGTTTTTTTACCTGCGACAGTTTTTACTGTTGATTGCCACTTTGGTGGTCTTGGCTACAAGCTTTCAAGTTTGTAATATTTTTTTTTTATGTACCATACAAAATATTTTAAGTTAAGTTAGTTAAGTTAAGTAGTACTTCCATAAATACGATGGTTCAGATTTTTTTACAATTCATGATTGTGAAAGTCTACCGCTTTCCTCAGCGTCATGGGAAGCTTGATTTACATTTAAAACTAGCATAACCACTTGAGCGTTCTTCAACGTGGGTAGCGGCATAATATTCTTACTCAACAAGTGACAGCTTGGTCCCCTAGTTGGCAGCACTATCGCATGGGCGCAAGAACTCTCGTCTTACACAGAATGATGCTGAGACTTTAATGCATAAGTATAATAGCGAGTATAAAATTTATATTTATGCATTGAAAATCTGAACGCAATCGAAGCTGAGAGCAGAGGGTAGTTTTAAATAAATCTCGAGAACTTTTACGTTCCAATCAATCCATGGACCCCCATAAGCCTTGGATTTCTTCAAATAAGGAAATATGGCTCCGAGGATCTTGGGTTTTGTTTCTGACCGTCTTTTATTTATCACGAATCCGACTTCGTTAATTTAAGTGCTTAGATATAAAACTAGGTGCTCCTTATCTGTAGCAATCATCATAATTATTTATTTACGTTCTTTACAGAATTACCGCGTTGAACATTTTACGGATTTTCTTAGAGCACTAGCTTAGGACATAATGAAAGACTTTGAGTGGCAATAAAAACCTTCGGTCAGAATTAGTCTGGAAGCTACTTAGCTGCAGCTACTTTTGGTGCTTTACCTGTTTACTTTACTTAGCTTTTTTACTTACTTACCTATTTACTTTACTTAACTAAAAGTACCTGATTTACTTTACTTAGCATTGAAGGAAGAGTCACTAATATTGTAAGTTACAAGATGCTCTGTGATATCAATATTTTCATTTATATATTGAGCTCAAGTTCAACTGGAAAGAGAAACCGTAGATGATTCTAGATTGGAATTAAATGTCTTAGGATGCGTTGATCAGTTGACATAAGCATTGCTTGACATTGCAGTTGACATAAGCTTGCATAGTGATTTGATATTTCTATGCGAAATAAAGCACTGTCTTCCATCTGCGAGGTGTTAATCACTACAGTAGAAAAGTCTTGAGCTTACTTCACTAAGATCCAATTAAATTACCAGCAGATTACTAAGGATAAATTTTAGTAGTCAACCCGTAAGTTCGTTGCCACGTCTACTTATAAACTTGACAACTTGCTCAACCGATTGTTCTTAGATGATAACAATTTCAACCGACAGAGATTATCACGGCATCTGCATCATAGAACTTCACATCTACGACAAAAACGGTGTCGTTAAAGCGAATGCTTACAATAGTCATTAGTACTGAAAACACGTTAAATCTTTTAAAATAGTCTGATCGTTGAAATATGGGCATATTATATCATCTCACAATTTGAGATATAGCTTAACAGATTATATACTTCCTACTTGTTAGACGCGTGCACAAACTGGAGCGTGAGACGCAGATTCCTTACAATATTAAACCACTTAGAATTTCGCCAAAAAGCACTTTACTGACTCGCTACATCATTAACGAATAAGAAAATGGAGTTGCGACGGTCCATTGACTGCGGATTAGAGATGCTCTTTGTTGGTAAAAAGATATGGAATTTAACAACGACTTTTGGAGTTGAAGGAGGAACGGAAGAATCAACGGTCAGTACATTCTGTATGGAGTCAGTATTAGAATTATTGGATAAAACATAAGATTTTTCTTTCGTTTTAAATTACATATTTTCTGATTTCGTGATTAAGAGCTTATAATAGTTTAATTCATCATTATCACCTTGATTATTTGAACAAGAAAATTAGACTATATGGAATTTAGTAATGTGTGGAAAAACATCCCGTCGCTCTGTGTCGGACTATAGTTACAATCTTTCATGTGCTATCTGGCAAGACGAGGGTCTGTACGTACTCTACAGTCAATCAATTCCCATCGTTGTTAAAGTGACAGCGAAGTAAAACGAGCCGCCCGCTGTATATATTTGGCTCTGGCTACAGATTTATGGTACTCCAGTAATTTGGAGCTAAGCTTAAATTTGTAACTGCGTACCAATCTGCGGTTTTGATAGTGAATAATTTTAAATCAGGAATCTAAAACACGATAAGTATGAGATAAACGGCTAACCTTTATTGCTATAGGTAGGTATATAAGAATTCATTATACTAAACGGCAGTAACGGTAACAAGAAGATGTCACTTATTCTTTTTATACGTCGGTACATATAATGATATTAAGGTAGTTAAATATTCATGTGTGTAAATATTCATGTGAATATGTGACGCTAAATATTTTAACGCTTTTCTGAATGAGGTTGTAAATTGTTAAATCAGTATTGCTTTTTAAGAATCTTTTTCGGTTTAGTTTTCATTAACTTGAATCTTCAACATCATCATAGCTTGACTTATCTTTTCATTTTCACCATCATCTACGCATTTTTATAATTATTATTATGTCAAGGGTCAACGTAAAATAAGTTATGTTCCAAAATTCACACACACAGTTATTACCTCAGAGTTTTTTAAATTCTCGTTTATTTAAAAAAAAGTATTCCTGTAACTAAATACTATATCGTCTAGGCGCTCATTTCTCAAAGAATTCCACAACTCGTCTCCTCGCTCGTTAAAAGGGGGCTTTTTTGAAGGATTCCAAGTTCCTCAGCGCAGGATAGCTACCGTTTGCTCTTTGTTTTATCGAGGAACAAAGTTTTACGTGAAATTGTACATAGTTGGAATTTCTGCTTCAGACGAGTTTTATAAATACAAAGTATGTAAAAGTCTTCTGCACATGCTAATAAAAGGCTAGGAATAAGTTAGGGCCTTTATGGATACTATTGTGAAAATATAAATGGCAATATAACTTAATATAACTTTTAGCTGAAAAGTTATTATTGTTACAAAGTCACGCATGTCACTTACGAGGTCAGCAAAGGGCACTGAGTGCCAAATATCTCTATTCGAATAGACTTAACGTGCGTCTGGTACATCTCTCTCTTCACACACGCACGATGGTTTCGAAGACTTCTTCATTTCAAAGTTTGAAAACAAAAAATTCCGGAGCGAGAATACCGAACCGAATAAACCGAAATGCCTACAATCGTGTTCCGAGATTCTAGCTAACTGTATACAGCAGGTACTTTTATCGTCATCATAATCATCAGCCTATCTCAGTCTACTGCTGGACAGAAGCCCCCCAAAAAGCGCCAACGCGTCCTGTCCCCACCCATCGATTACAATACTTTAGCAATATAAAAAAAAATTGACTAATTCTATTGACCTTCATCCTTTTTCGTGTTTCTGGATATTTCCATAACAAACTTTTACAAAATCAAGATCCAGCTTTATCATGAGAAAATGAAATAAACAAAAACATTTCCGCGGCTTCAGTAACTAGTAGTATAAATACAAAGTAAAACGTTTTCAATTCATTTACTACTTGATAAACTTAGACTAAATTAAAAAGTCTGAAATGCTATTATATCATAAAATACCTATAATTTTCAAATATTGTTTAACGGGAGCTTGGCTGTAATATGCTGCAATATGACTGTTTATGCACATATATTATATGCTGTTTTATAATGCGTATAAAACCATTTTTTATTTTCCTTTTCTTTCATTCTTTTTTACGCCCATAGGAATCCATTGAGAATTAATAATAATTTTCTTTGTAATGATACGAAATGCTAGTAATAACGAAAAGTAATCAGTCAATGTTGTTAATTTTTTTATGACATCATGATTTTAAAAAGTTAGTTTTAAAACCCAATTATGGAACTGAAGACATGACTTTCATTAAATTTGACTTATTTAAACTTACAGTAAAAATAAGGAACGACATATTGATAAAAAAACGTTTCGTGTAGTGCTTATACAGTCAAGATCCAAAAAATCCTTTGTCAAAATCCGTTCGTAAAATTAATGCCAACTCTCCCTCCCAAATTGCAAATTTCGAACAAATTAGAATATAAAATACTTTAATATGAAAATACGTACATTTATTCGATGGCCGAACGAACGTTTCTACCGAATCTCCTTCGAAACTTCGAGAACTTTCTCCAAACTTTTGGCGCTTACACCGTCTATTATCGTAAATTGACTGAATAAAGATATCATCTTTATTCAGAGATATTCAGCTTTGATTGATCACTAACGGACAATGGCCCATTGGTCTCTAAGGATTTTAGTAGATAATATTGAATTTGCGATGGAAAAATTCATGAGACAATCAGTAATTTATGTATTGATATATAAACTTCTTAAATAATTTCGTGAAGTATATGAACTTTATTATTTTATACTTAGACATATTATTTTGAATATTTCGTTATTTTTCAACTGTCGGTGCTATTTTTTTTTGTACATCATCATCATCATCATTATGAGACTATTGCACTGCTGGACATAAGTCTCTAAGGGGTTATGCCCATAATTCCCACGATGGGCATGTGCTGATGCCTATATGCGGCCAGGTTATTTATATGTGGTTTAGGCAGACCGCGATCTACCAGTGCCATGTTTAATCGCCTCTTACGACATCCTGTATCCCGGCACGGGGTCTTGGATTACCTTTTTTTGGACAAATTACAGTTGAATGATATGTACTATTTTAATTTAAAACGTTTTGTCTACGATGTACGCAAGTCAATAAACACGCCAAAATTCTTTTCGGAAAAATGATAATTCTCATACCACGACATCTTAACATCATCGTAAAGTCCGTTTTTGATCCCACAGTTGGACACGGGTCTCCTATCAGAGTGAAAAAGATTAACGCCGTAGTCTGGCACGCTGGCCAATTTATTATACATTATGGCGAAATTTAAGGTAATAAAGAAAAGTTTCCCCAGTATGTTTTCCTTTACTTTTACAGAAAGTTGTTTAATCTTGAAGTTTCCATTTTTGTAAAGATTGTACACCATGATCTAAGCCCAGGACTTGCGGAGTGGAAACTGAATTCTGAACCACTAGGCTATTACTGCTACTGTTCTAACATTTTAACGTTCCAAATTCAAAACTAGTTGACGGTCACTATCATAGATTTGGCTTCTTATTTTCCTTGGCTCTTATGAAACTCTAGCTCTAAGAGGTGAGAACAAACACTTGATGTGAATAATCTTCATTTCAACTTGCGTTATAGACATCGATGTTTTCCGAAGTTCTTCTGCGGCGATAAAGCTCTATTGATCGTAAATGGCCAGCGGCCGCCCGCCCCCGCCATCTTCCTTTATCGCACCTATAAACTTTGCTTTCTCTCCGCTTTTCTTTTTGTTAGTCGATAAATACCTTCGGTTATCAGTTGCAACATTTACGTCAAAGTTTAACGCTTGGTTCTAAACTAATATGATTCAATACAATATTGTACAAGGTAAAATTGTTTCCTAAAATATTTTATTAGCATGTTTTATTGTGAAAAAAATATTCAACATAGCTAACTTGTAGACTTACTCTACTCATTTTGAGGGGAGTTCCGTGTCCAATAGTCTAGCGATAAAAAGGGGTTTATTATAATGACGAAGATAATAATATCGATTATGTCCAAGATGATTTCAAAATAGTAGAACCACGGTCAAGCATTAAATGTGTGCATAAAAAAAGTTTATTATTGATTCACGCCAATTCCTTTTCGGGTTAGGTAGGAAGCCCTGGGTGCCAAATATCTATCCTAATAGAAAAAAAAAACAACATACAAAAATGTAATTGACCAAAATTCTTCATTAAATGTAGCGCCTGTTATCCTTGTAATTACTGTATTCACAATTTGTTGGAAGCTGATTTGATTACAGCCGTTCGATGTTTGGTTTCAATTTTGCTTCACTTGCGGTCGGAAGCGTAATTAAATTAGAATTTCAACGAATCCAGAATTAAAACGTGAGAATTTTGACATTGAAATTTTAAGAGCACAGAATTGCATATTCCCTTACTGTAACGGTGACGAAAACATCATAAACAAACTTGCACAGCTCAGAGTTCCCTAAAATGTTTGCACAGCGTGTAAAGTATATTAACCTACGCCACGTTATTGTGAAAAACAGTGCCTTTGACTCTTCTCAGTATGAATGGACACATTTGTTCAATAGCGGAACTACTGAAGAATCTCATTAATAAAAAACTTTACATTATGTCTTCATCAGGTAAATATTTTTTATCTATAAAGTTTCAGTGACCTGTCGATGCATTTTATTACACCTAGCCACAGAACTAATTCTTGTGTTCATCACTAGAACATGGGTCGTACAATAAATTAGAGATGTGAATGGTCGGAGTAAGATTTTTTTTCTTAATTTTCTAAATTCCAAACACATTACGGAATATTTCCGTTTTAACAAATTCCCAGTTATTGCCAGGCGTGCTTGGACTGCGATCAATAAAACAAACGTAAAACTGATATCATTGCCGTCAGTAGAAATTTCTGCATCTGGCCGTGAATTTTATTTTATTAAATTGCACATACCAATAACTCCAAACCTAAAAATACACGTGGCTCTCAACATTCGTTCGAAATTTGAAAAAGAAAACTTTATAATCGTCACTCCAAAACGTAACGGTTTATTGAACTGTTCCAAACAGGTCTATATTGGTGTAACACAGCACTAATTACGGGTCCGCCTCGATTTAACCAGGGAGGCTGACTTGATTAAAAATGTTCAATGTTTGTCCCCAAACTTCGCTTAATCGCGGTCTACGGTATAATTAAATGCGGATTATTTAACGATTCTGGTACGGCGATGCCCGTGGGAATAACATAATGAAAATTTACCGAAACCGATTATAATATTACTTTATTGATAATAATACTGCACATTAGAGCATATGGTATCCGTGGCTTAAAACCTACGTATAAACACAATGAATCCAGCCCGGCGATCCTCGATCAAACTGGAATTGTTCCAGCACATTTACCTAAATGGTCCATACAACATATAAACTCCCGTTCTTTTGTAATTGCAAATGTTGTATAATATTCTTGTATAATAAGTATTACTAATTATTAGGATAATCATTTTGAAAACATGAATAAAATTGAAGATGGATGCTAGGTTCATTTACATATAATATGTTATAGGTAAACAAGTTGGGTAAAACCTTTTAACGAGTATTAAGAAAGTTTATGTAAAATGCTAATTTTGTAATACTGTGCCTATGAGTAGGTCACCTTGGAAAGCCGCTTCGAAGAGCAGCGGGTCGTGAGTGGGCGCGCGCGACGTCGCCGCCGCCAGCAGCGCGGCGAGCAGCGCGACGAGCGCGACCCGCGCCATCTCACTACGCCATGCCATCTCGGGCCATACTCGCGCCGATCGCTCTGGAAAGAGAGAGAGGAACTATTTATTTTGCATATTTTAAATTCCAACCATACCTATAACTACAATTATGACGCATAACGTAAAAACCAAAACCAAGAACCAAGAACAAACAACGAAGTGTAACAACTAAGAATCAAAAACTATGTTTTTAAAATCTGTCTGTAAATAAGCATCTCAAACGTCTATAAGAACAGAGATATTTGAGAGTTGGTGCTGTCTTTCTACCCTATAAAGGGCCTGGTATGCTTATATAATAATAATAAATATTGTAATCATTGAACATTATACAATAATGACAACAAACTCTAGCTATTTATATTATATTCGCATCCGTTTCTGATATATCTAAATCTTTTATATTTTTCTTTCTAGTAATACGACAACACTGGAGTCTACGCTCGGTGGCTCGATTTTCTAGTAGTGTACTCCAAGTTCTCCGCCTTTAAGCGCTCTAGTTCAAGTAAAATTCTGTTAGTGACATAATACAATCGATGTACATTTCATATAATTCGCAAGATATGTGACATTCTCAATGTATAGTGTCAGTTATTTTCTACCTCGTTGGTCGTGTTGGTTGCAAGTGCGACTACCAATCGGGCGATCCTGGGTACAATTCCCCGGTCGGGCACTACTAAATTTTCTAATTTACATTTTATAGTAGTGGCTCGGAACCTGGTTATGTGCCCGCTGGATATGCGCCGGCTCACGACCTATTCCATAGTGGGACGTAAACGTAACTGGTAAAGCGTGGGAGTGATCTACATTCCACTGCCTACCTCTTCGGAGATCACAAGCGTGATGTTACGTTAGTTATTTTCTTGGAGACGGGTGTCCAACTGTGGGCTGGTAATCCACTCAGATTGAGGTTTAAAACCTCTAGGGGTACGTTGGCAAATTGGTACGATCATAATATTGTGATATTTTCCACTAATTACGTGAGTGTTACAGACAACAAACACTTGAACACAACAAAATGGAACGAAGAGAATCTTCGTACCATGGACAAATGGAAACGTAAAATAAAACTTGCAGTGTTGTCTACGAACAGCGAATAAGTGTCTAGAGGGTTGTAAATAACCGCGTGGTTACTGGAACCATCGATCAGGGTAACTGTGGCAGGTTTATTTACAGTGTAGTTTATCAGAAACAGACGAAAATAAAACATTAAACAGAGCATCTATTAATTTCATTAGAATCTAAATTTGGTCATTAATTTATTCGGTTTCGGCCACCATCACGTTGTTAAATATTTAATGTTCTATAATACAGTAAGCAATTGTGAGATCTATAGAAAATAAAAAATTCTATAGCATTCACAGTTGTCAATAAGTCTTGGTCTAGTCAAAGTTATGTCGAACCTTAGTAGTTGTGGAAGATAAACTGGAAATTTCTACGAAGTTCTGTGGCGAAAACGAAATGTCATTTACACAATAACCCTCAAAGAAATTCTATTTTTAAGAAGAATACAACATAGACACACAATTTCTATAGTTGCGCGGCAAAAGTGCTTCCATTGTAAGGGGTTACTCGCGTAGACAGCAGGTCCTTCAAGCGTTTATATTTTTTATAAGAACTACCTATTTCATTATATGACATAACAATTATCTTTTCCATTCATATTACTTATATAATGATGGTCATTTCTTTAATAATTCTAGTACAATAAAATAATAATAACAGTCGTGATACAGCTATCATATTCTTCATTATAATTGATTATTTATTTACGACGTATATTTATTTTTATTGTATTTTACAAGATAACAAATAGTGAACAGGCAACATATTTTGTTAATTTTTCTGTAATAATTATACTTCTCTCAGACCGCAATAAAATTATAGTTTGTTATAACGTATTAGAATGATGTCAACTCATAGTTTACTTGGAACGACATTACATTGACTTTAGACGTGGTCTGGATAGATATATAAAATATATTGCAGTGAAACTTTTGTATAAACAACTCCCTATTTCTGACATTCCAACTTTTCCTGAAGCGTAATACTAAGAGCTATAACACGCAGCCCGGGGTCGGTCGTCCGACCCTTTACTTAAATCGTCTGGATCGACTTCTGTTACTTTTTATTTTGTTTGTCGATTGCCTTTGTGTACGTGACGTCTTGCATTTGATGTTTCATAGGATCCTAATGTCTTGAACAAGAGTATTTTGTTGGAAAAGGTACCTTGTTTTGATTGTATTCAGGAAAAGATGAAAATGTTTAATTACTTCTCTACGTAAATAATTTTAATACATAGAATGAGTACTAAAAAGGGTATTTAAATAGTTATATAGTGAATCCGTGCGTAAATTGTTTATGTTCGTAGTTCGATAAAGTTTTGAAAAAGTCAGAAAATGAACTTTCATGTTAAATGCTGGTCAAAATTTTAACATCTCAAATATTAAAAAATCGAACTTCATTGAACTTCAAGTGTTGACAGGTGTCATCATTACAGATTTGCAAAGTCGATGGGTTTTTTGATATCATTAGCGAAGTTTACAAACAAGAAAACGTCAACGAATATTTCACAAAGTATTTTAATCTTTTTCTCGAAGACAGTAAAATCGACTCAATGCAATCATACAAGTTATATGTGTAGTTTTGTTTACTATAGCAAATAATAGATTCTTGAACAATTAATTGGTATTATGTGTTATTGATTTGATTTGGTATATTAAAACAAGTTTAGAGGACTTAGTCGTTTTACATGTTTTATTTCTGAAATTAAAACATGGGTACATATGAGTTTTGGTTCGCGATCTTATTATTCTCATGGATTTTCAGTGCTGTACAGTTATTAGAGAATGGAATGGCTAGAACTCCACCAATGGGGTGGATGTCGTGGGGCTACTTTATGTGTAGCGTGGACTGTGAGAAAGGTCCAATTAAGTGTCTTAGGTGAGTATGTTACCTTTATAGAATAAAATTTGAATATATCTGTAAGTTAAATAAGTTCCTGAATGTATCCATTGGCCTCTCGGCATAACGATAGCTTTGATAACTCTAATAACATAAAAATCCATAGAGTACAGTTACTAACTTGTCAGCTTCATAAATAAAGGTAAAAACGAATGTAAATAATTTATATTGCTGCTGTTGGATATGAATTTGTATTTATTCTTATATGTCCTATTCAAATTTGTTCACATTCCACCTTCATCATGCATCACTTTCTTCATACATGTACAGCACTTTCAGAGTGTTGTGCATGTATGTTTCAGCACATCTCCATCAGCCAGTATCCTATCCGGTTTTCATCAAGATAACATATTTGGTCATAATTAAATCTACCACTATACATCCACATGTTTAATAGTGAATTGTGTATTTGTTTAAATACTTAATGACTTCTTCTAACATGGGAAAAAATGCAAACATTTAGAGAATTTTAATAATAAATGGCAATCATAATTTATATGTATCAAACATCTGAAACTATGAGGCATGCATTGGTGTAAAAAATAGATGCTATATTTGTGGGAAGAGAGTGAATAACGCAGAGGAAGCACATCAGGTCTGTTGGGATAGTCTGCCACTTGGTGTTCTCTGCCTATTCTGTAACACACTAGGCATGAAAATATAATGATAACAATTTTGAAACGTAACATAACAATTTTAACAAGAAATAATAACTGCCATCATTGAACCCTGTGTTAATCATCATTGTAATAAGTCTTTTTTATACTAGTGAAGACCTCATAAAGTCAGTGGCGGACATATTCTACACCGAAGGCTACCAGGAGGCTGGATATGAATACATCATTATAGATGACTGTTGGGCCGAGAAAAGGAGAGATATCAGTGGTCGACTCGTTCCTGACAGAAAGAGATTCCCCAATGGGATGAAGTACTTAGCTGATTATGTTAGTATGTAAGCCAATTCCTAATTATTAAACTATTTTCTCAAAACTGATGTATATTGATAAAAGTGAGTAAAGCAGTGAGTGTGTGTAACAAGAGTGGTAAATGTGGAAAAAGTGTGCCAGGGTGGATCCAGCTTTGGCGCCAGGGGGAGTCACATAGTTGTGGTCAAATCACAAGAAGTTATATGTAGTTTAATTTTTATAATAATAGATACAAGTAAAAAGTAGATATTATTTTAATGAATGTAAGTACTGTACTTAAAAATACCTTATATTTAAATAACAAAATAAATTTTACTTTTACATCTTCTCCCGAAACATGTTATCACATCATCTACTTCGATGGGTATGTTTTTATAGACATGAACCCAACACAGCGGGTCATGATCCGTCCTTGGGTTTGTAACGATAGAGATATTTGGCTCTCTGTGCTCTCTGTCTGCCCCATAAAGGATCTGATGTGAGGATATACATGTGTGTAATCAACGAGAATATGATTTTGACATTTCCTTTTCAGATACACAGCAGAGGTCTAAAGTTTGGCATGTACACAAACATAGCAGATGTCACCTGTATGCATTATCCTGGCTCAAAAGATCACTTTGAGCTCGATGCTGAGACATTTGCAAAGTGGGAAGTTGACTACATCAAGGTAGATGGATGCTTTGTTGGCGAGAAGGAGTTGAATTCTGGTAAGATTTTGTATTTTCAATTATTGTACTTGTTTATCTGGAATGCTACGTAGGCTATACAATGTATAGATATGCCAACTAATTGTGAAAGGTTGGCATGACCTACTGTCATTTCAGTAATCTAAGTATTATGCCAGAGCCTACAAATGTTTTATTGTGTATTTGAACAACACAATTATCAGTTTTTTTGGTATTTTTTCCTAATTTCATATCTATTTGGAATTTATGGTTAGTTAGAACATCACTAGCACTTGTTTAAGCTCCTGATATCAATTATACAGAGTGAGTAATTTATTGCATGTATAGTAGAATGACATCAAAGTTTAAATCAAACTATTAATATTATTACTACGTTTTACCATTACCTATTAAATTGTCTATCGGTAACACTAACGATGTCGCAGTCAAGAATTGCAAAACTCGTAACATCGAATGGCAACATTAAATTTGTCTGTCAAGAAACAATTTCACTTAAGTTCCCGTATTGCCGTAGAATCACAACAAATGCGATCGTGGAAGTACTACATACAATGTATTTATATGTTTTCACCCTCCTTTTGTTCTCAGCGTATGTACAACTAGGACGATACTTGAACGCTACTGGCAGGCCGATGGTGTATTCTTGCAGTTGGCCGTACTACATAGAGTATATTATTCATAAAACCGTAAGTTAATACATGAATTGTCTTATGAAATGAACTGTCCTACTACATATATCTTTATGAATCGTAAGTATAACTCGCAGAAGTTAACTAGGCACCTCGTTATGATGACGTATAGCGAGGACGCGTCGAAGCCGTGAGAGATGAGTGT
>DWDV01001527.1:0-13057 GCA_018245615.1 Mimoniades ocyalus | reverse complement strand
GCAGCGCTTAACACTGCTGTTATAAGGCAGAAATAGGTGTGGCGGTGGTGCCGCCGGAGTCGAACCACAGAGGGTTCCTGAGTCGCACTACTGTACCAAAGGTGTACATTTCGATATTAAATATTGTGGCAACGGTAAAGGAAAACATCAAGGAAAAATTTGAATATATTAGCGATCGTCATAATGTCATTGCGGGTGTAAAGTCTCCTGACTTAAGGGTTAATAATTGCCTTAAGGGTTGTCGATGATTATGTACAATGGTTGATGATATTTCTAAGTGGAGAGAAATTATTTAAAAATATAAGATCTCGTCTGTATTTTCTTGAAGACGTAGACAGAGGAGAGAAGTACATTCCCACTCGTGATGAGATTCACCTGTGGTGTTATACCATCTACCATGTAATAGGGGGTAAGCCTATTTCCATACACCAGGCCGAAATCGAGACTCCGAGCCACTTCTAAAGATTTTAAGTTGGAAAAAATTTCATATCTAAGAATATGTAGCGTTAAAGAAAATGTCAGGTACGTAATTGGTTTATTTTATGTCATCTCCATGACGCCGGGTGGGGGTGCACGCGCGGGGCTGTCGGGGTCAGGTCGGCTGTGACGTCACGGGTGTAAATGTTACCAGTACACGGGCACGTGGTTATCGGCCCGCGAAATTCTTTATAACTCGTGACAACGCGTATTGTACAGAGCTTCTTGTATAATCTTGTTACATCATTTCATGGCGTAATGTTTCTTACAGTAGTGGGTAAATTGTTAAGGATACACACATTTTTGTGTATCTTAAACCGCGAGTTATTTTAAGTGTTATATTTATTCTTACATTTATAATGTATTTTAGTATGAAACAGTGTACGTGTGAGAAACTAAAACAATAACTAGATAATAAAAAAATATTTATTTAACTTAAAAAAAGAATGTTTATGAGACAAGAACTTTACTCTTATATTTTAATATTTAGTAATGTCACCTTTTGCAGCAATTAGAGATGCTACTCGTCAGGACATATGTATGTATTTTCTGTGCAGACTTTTGCATTTTCTTTTATTTTTGGGTTGTGATGCCATTCTCTGATGAGAGTTTCAAACAATGGCGGGTGACATTACTAAATATTAAAATATAAGAGTAAAATTTTTGTCTCATTAATAATTTTTTTTAAGTATAATAAATAGTATGTTTATTATCTAGTTATTGTTTTAGTTTCTCAAACATACACTGTTTCGTATAAAATACATTATAAATATAAGAATTAATATAATACAAACAATAAGTCCGAATGCAAAATACAAAGAAATGTGGTGTCCCTAATAATTTGACCACCCACTGTATAATTCTGCGTTCTTTTAAAATGTCCATAATTTTCAAAATACATGGGATGGAACTTTTTTCTGATTTTTCTCATGATTGTTCCCGTCTATCCTATTACCCGGTTTCGGGGTGTCCCTGAACTCAACGTCAGCGTCATGTGAATCAAATACATTTTAACTAAGTAAACTTAAGGATTATCATAAAATCGGGTTACTTGAGGTTTTTATTTTTTACTCGTTTTTTTAGTCATAAGCTAACAAGTGTTGTACCATTATAGAATGGCGCGAACTTTTAATGGTCTTTTCCAAGGAGCTCTAGTACATTTTTGTTTCAGCAGGCCCTATCAAATTCAACAAATCTTGAAATTTTTAAATTAATAGTTCGACAGAAAGTCATATTTCTACGAAACTTGGAGCAATTGTCTTATTATCTTTGATTGTGATTGCAGATATGTCTATTAGAGTTATGATTACAAAGCCTAAATGAACAAAAATACTAAACATTAACCACTGTAACCGAAAAATATTTACAGTATGACCAAAATTTTGTGTTTTTTTAAAATGCCCATAATTTTCAAAATAAAAGGGATGGATTTTTTTTCTGATTTTTTTATGATTGTTACCATCTATCCTATCACCCAGTTTCGGCTTGACGTTGAGTTCTGGGACAGCCCTGTATATATATAAGTTTATATGTATTTTGTGATTATTGTTAGGACATATGAAATTATTATAGCTGCTTGAAATTATTTATTAGAACAAATTATTTACAGAACTACATACTTACATACCTACTCTGATGTGCAATAAAAATTTAAATTATCCAGCTTTTCGATATACAATACAATAATTGTTTGGTTCTATGTGATCCTGTAATTTCAAAGTTTCAACATAATCATCATCAGGCAGTCTAAGTGCTCTGCTGGACTAAGTCCTCCCCTCAAGGGGTTTTTGCTCATAATTTAATGATACTAATAATATACACTTCTACACTCGGGAGTGTTCTACACTCCTCTTCCTACCTCTTCGGTGATTATAGACGTGATGTTACCATAATATACAGTTGCTGAACTCTATGTCTACGGAAATATAAACGTATTTTTTTAACAAAAAAATTATCTTCTTATTTTTTTTAACTAATTTCGTGCTTGAAATCGTAGGCTTTTTTAATTTTTATAGGTAGCCAATTTTTTTAGCTTTCAAATAAGACTACTTTGAAAAAAAAACACCGTTTACTTTAAGAGAAAAAAAAATTAAAAGCGAAAGATGAGAATTTTACTAAAAAAAATTAAGATGCCTCTATTTTCGAAATAACTGACATAAAAGAAATTTTTCTATTTTTTATCGATAATTTGTTATCTAGTATCCGTACATTTTTTTTGATCAAGTGTAAAATTAACACATTGTATAAACACAGTTAACAAAATCTCGAAGGCAGTCACAGTCACCAAGTCAATTCACAAAGTCTTGATGTTTTGATCTGATTCTCATAGTTACTTCATCATCATATAATTTCAGTGCAATGAAAATCACTGCTGGACATTTTTAGTATCCTTCAAATATCTTCATAAGTAAGAATCCTCTTAATTTTGGTTTTTTAAATGGACTAATTCCCTGGTCGGGTATAACTTTACTTACAACCAAGGTCTTTGCTACAAAATTGTTCGTCATCATCAATCTGTTACAGTCAATGCTGGACGTAGACCTTCGCTGAGGGGTTACAAAATTATTACGAACGATTTAAGAACCTTATGCATTTGGATATAATTAGTATTAAAATGAATTCTTCATGATCAATAAAATTGGTTGGCGGTTTTCTGTCATATAATGATAGAGTGAAGTTCACCCACAAAAGAGCCAGATCCTAGAGTACTTAATCTGAATCGGATCTCACGTCTCGTTGGTACAGTGTGATAGCAATACATAGGCGCTAATAGTAATGTCATTAGAAAAGTTAACTTCTCAGTATGAAGTTTATACAGAAACTTCATTTTCAAAAGAACATGCTAATATAAGTAAAGGTGATTAAACAAAATGTGTAAGCAAATTAAATAACAATCTCGTAAGATCATAACTCACAAAATATATAAAACCACTAACATTCTATTCATTGGATGGTAGCCGTTCGCGCCATCGATTCGCGCGTAATTCAAAACACGGCCCGCGCATGCGTCGTTCCGTTCGCAGTAAACATGCCGAAGTGTTGCCATTATTTCCCACTTTTCTACACACTTCCGTTCGTCCCGTTAAACTTAATTTGCATAACTGTCTTGGCAATACATATCTCTGTTAGATATGCTGGCGTATGTACATATATACATATGTACAGTCGACAATTTTTATTTTATTTCGTATTTGTACTAATTGTTTGTTTGAAATTTTTGTGGGTGACCTAATGGTTTTTTCTTTTCTCTCTTCGCAGATTGGTGCAGGCCGCACGGATAACACCGGCCAGCCTCCGCCTTACGCGCCGCACGAACCGAATTCAACAAAAAAGCAACCAAAAGCCACGAAATCCTCAAACCAAAGCCTCCAGTCATATCTTTCGTTTCAAAAATCTAATATAAGCACTATTTTTTAAACCTTTTAACGATAAAAAAAATTAAAGCAAATAGTATACGCTAAATCCCAAACAGTACAAATTAATTTAAGTCTGAAGTGATCGGTATTTACAATAAAAAGAAGCCTTAGAGGGAAGTTTAAGAAAGAATCTATCAACGACCAGTATTTAAACGTTCCAAAACAAATAGTTCGTTAAACGAGTGCACAAAATATTTTATCGATAGTAAACAAATTAGTAACGAACAAATTCCTCGAGCATTTTCTAAAAAAGTCAGCCAAAGATTTTATAAGCCCGTAGCCATAAGACTCTAAGTAAACTGCCTCTTGTTAAGGATTTTTTTACATAACATAGTTCATAGTGATAAAACGAAGATATTGTGATTAGCATAGTGACAACCGGCGTGCCGTATAATCGTAACATAAGTGCTACTTAGTATACTGCGGACGTAATTTAAGAGATCAGGTTGAAAAGTACAAATTATCAAGTTCCAGTGCAGTTCCGAGTGTTCAGTACAACGTATATAGACTTAGTAGAGCTTATTTTTGTATTGCAATTGTGAACGTGACCAGCGGCCGCACGATGAGGTCGCGCCGGGGCAACACGCCATGAGTGAAACGCTCAGGAGCGACACCAGCGCTGACAACGCGCACCTATCGCCATTCACCACGTTTGGCGACATGGCTGACAACGAGCACAGAATACTCACCACCGACGGCCGCCTCATCGACCCCGCCTGGGAGTACTACGAGAGACACGGCGACACGGTCTCCGTGATAACCAGCCAGCCTCAGTACCGACCGTGGGAATCCATGCCCATCACGGTCAACTCAAAGGATGCTATACTGCGTGCAGGCTTTGCATCGCCGCTTGAGTACCAATCAGTTACACTGCAGCCTATAGCCAATAAGCTGCCGTCCTTCCAAAGTCAGTTTCAAACGTTTCCTGAGACAACCGTCATACCAGAGACGGGGTTGCCGAGTGTCACGCCCGTTCCAGTCACAGCGAGCCCGACGCCCAGCGCGAGTCCTAGTCACTTAACCCAACTCACGCAATTAACAACGCCGTCGTCTCCCGCGCACCTAACCACATTGGCACAAGTAACACCATTGTCTACTACTCAACTAACCACCCTATCACCGGTCAATGCGACAACATTCCATACTCTAACAGCTGTAAATGCCAGAAGTTACCCCCTCGTTCCAGCACCTTTACAAGCTAGAGAACTGACACAAGTCACGGGTCAGGCATACATAGACGATCGTCACATACAGCTGTATCAGCCAAACATTGCCACCATCAATGCCTTTCCAGCGCAAAATGGAATTTTACATCAAAATGGAACACTCCTTCACCAGAACGGAAGTATAATACAAAATATCCAAAGTCCAACTCTGGTTCACGTTTTGAAAAATGAACCCTTCGACGTAAAATCACTTCAAGATAAATATACACCTAATGGTTTGCATCACAGTAATTTCCAGAATCCGATGTTAATTGACAATAGTTATGAGAAAAAGACTAATGGTTTCGGTAGCGCATCTTCCCCCACGAGATCGGACTTTAGAAAGAAGGAGCGACGGAAAATGCGTGCTAACAGTTCAGAATCGGATGGGTCGAACATGGAAGTGGGTTCGGAGAGTAGTGGGCAAGTGGCGGCAGTATCCTCTACTGCGGGCTTTAAGTCCCCGATGCATGGACCACCGCCGATGGCTACTGGACCGATGGAACTCGACGACATATCCAGTGAAAAACAGGTGAGAAACTCTTAATACTACGAGAATTATATTATCGGACAATATTCTTTACTATCGAGAATTGCAGTGTCTCGATCTCCTAAATCATACTCGATTGTATTGTGACTAAATGTTTCAAATTGAATATCGAAATTATTATAATGAGTAAATTTGGAAACAAAACTTTTACATTAGCAATCAAAATTAAATCAACCTGTACACGTAGTATAGAACGAGTTCAAACGTAAACAATATAATCAGACACGACAACTAATCTCTCTTTCCGCGAATCGACGAATTGCGTAAACAAGACGCTGGGGAATTGCGAAAAGCTGACTGAATATTCGACGAAAGATATGAGAATTCTCTAAATTTCATCCGACTACACGGCGTTGAGAGTAGATATTCGAGAGATCCCGAAAAAGCGAAACTTTCCCAGTAATTCCACCTTTTATTATTCGGGGAGCAGTTTTTATTCTCGGTCCCGAGTTTCGAAATGGCCGAACTCTCTGTCTTCGCGGCTATAAATTTAATAGTTAGCCGATTCGCTTGCTCCTCCAATAAATTAACTTCCTCTCTCGTTTAAAACACAAATTAAAGTCAGGCGATTTACGCGTGTCCTGCTTAGAAAATTTTATGAGTTCCGTTCAAAATTAAGGGCGAATGCAATTAGGCGGCACTTTTGCGAAGCCTTAACACTAGTGGAGTTCATGATTTTATTTTATAGCCGCGAAAACGTCGTTCGCGCAATTTTCACGTTCTCGCGCTACGCCCAATCTAATTTACAACATCTTTGTGTGCGCTGTTAGATAATGGATTCCATTTTACATTATTCCTATAATCTTTGACAAGTTGGAAGTGCTAGGGATAAAAAGCTGGTCTTAATACTAGAAAAGGTTCAGGTTGAGACAACATTCCTTTGATATAAATGTCAGCGTTTCCTAGTCTAATAACGAACACCTTTGCGCCGACGCAGCTGCTAGTTACAACCGTATTGCAACTAATTGTCTTCACGGAACGTAGTTTTTTGCTAAGCAAAGTTTAGATGTTAGCTTAAACAACAAGAAAAGAGGATGTCTTAATTGGTTGCAAAGTTGAAAATATCGTAAACACTCGTATTATCTTACAAGAAGATACCGGTCATAATTTTTACAAAAACATCTAAAGTAGGATATTAATTATAGGAAATAGTAACAACTATTCCATGGTTTCAAACTCGCAACAGGAAAATACTATTGATATTTTTACATCATTAAATTAGTTTACACATTACGACTGGTAAATCCAGCTGGACAGCGAAAAAAAAACCCAAATTCAACATTCATATCTGCTATCTCAAAACTTCAAAAACAAGGAAATTGGATAAAAGACCAGCACAACGACCAAAGCGGGATGTAAGTTGAAAATATGAGGAGAAAAAATTAAAAAGGAAGGAGAACTTTCTTGAAATGGTCATTTTGACGAACGCACATCGACTCGTGCACCGTTACTTCGCACCGCTTGAAGCGACTGACCCTAACGATTGTTCAGCGAAAAAGTACGAGATCCGAAGATTTTATCGGCGCACTCATTACCCGCACGCAAATGTTAATCATAAAATTGCAATTTTCAAACTAAAAACAGCACCGTTATGCTTATCAAATTTTCGAGTCATGCGATATCATTTGAAGAATAACATTATATTAAAAGCTTTCGCATGAATAACTGAATAATTTTTTGGTAGTTTTCTGGCAATTTATACAGAAGAAAACACCAATTTTATTATTACGTTAATTATATGGCTTCTGTCGTTAAGTTTTGTGACATCGTAATTGTGCAGATAAATGCTTTTATATTTTGTGGTGTATTTAATATTCATAATATTGAGCTAAATGTAACGTAACATCACGCATGTAATCCTCGAAGAGGTAGGCAGAGAAGTGTAGTACACTCCTACGTTTCACCAGCTACGTTTAGATCCCTCTATATTATAGGTGGTGAGCCTATTGCCATTTCCAGACTCCGAGTCACAACTAGAAAATCTAAATTGCAAAAATCCATTTGTGCCCGACGCGGGATTTGAACCCAGGATCTTCCGATCGGTAGTCGAACTGGCAACCAACACGACCAACGAGGAAATCACTAATTAGACAATACCTGAAAATGTGAAAATCATCGGGTAAATTTACCATTCCCTTTCACACATCCGTATGCGACTTACTCTTAGATCACTAACTCCAGATATTCTAGGAAATTATAAAGCTCGCACTAATATTTCTAGGTATTCTTGTAATTATTCATCTACTGAAACATTCAGAGAGAGAAGCTTGTAAATATAGACTCATATGCTAAAAAGCTAACAATAAACGACTGTAATATACAGCGTTACTGATTAAACATCGCATTTCTCATACTATTTGGTACAATCTATTCAACAAGGTGATAAAAATATAATCTTTACATCTTTGTACTAAGCGTCATTTTTTCATATCAGCATTGAAGAATATTACCATTAAGCTTCTTGCGCATCAGCTGAGTTCCTCAAATCTATACGTAGATACCTATATTATGCAATAATGAGGAATTAAAAAATTTTGTCAAGCACAATAAGTATGTGTATGCATTTGAAATTAATTTCAAAACCGTGTACAAATCGTAATGTTTTGAAGAAATTCGAAATGTACACTGTAAATGTAATTCAGATAAATATGTTTACTATGAGCGGATATTGCAACGAACTACAGCCTATTAATATCCCAGAAGGAAAAAAGCTTGTATGAATTAAAAATAATCTACTATAATATGTCGTTTTCCTGAGAAAAGAAATATACATATATGCCAAACAACATCAAGTTTCGATAGAAAACAATATTTTTGTCCTTCAATTGCATTCAGGTACCGTAATAAATTTCAGCTTAATTCAACAAAGTTTTTGCCATCCATTTAAAACCTTCAACCAATCCGACATCTGACATGCTGATATCAATCGAACGGTCAGACAGAACCGAAGACGGATAGTGTGTATGGCGCATAACTCATTATACGAATGAGTCAAGCCGGGAAAATCCATTGGAAAAGTTTCCATGAAACAAAGAGCGAAACACAGAAGGCGGAAGAGACGAAATAATTTCCACTGATTTATTGTCTAAGTGCTAAGGAAACTAGAAAAAATAAATATTATCCCGACCGGCGCTTAGGGAAGACGTATACGACTCTATAGAACTGGTATTAATGAGCTTTCTTTGTTAGAGCTTCGGTGAACGATAGCTTGCAGCCTACTATGTCTTGACGAAACTGGTTTAAACTTAAACTACTGAAATGACGTGTTTAAATAACAAGTTGTATTAGATTATTATTACTATTATTATTAGTTCATCAACTAGCCAAGTCCCTTATGGGGTAGGTAGAGAATCAAGTGCCAAATATGTCTATCGTTACAGAGCCGACGTGTTCCTTTTGCATACATCACTGCATGTTTATAGGAGTAAGATTATTTCCATAAAATTTATTGTACAAATATATAGTTTTGTAAGGTTTAATTACATTGTTACACCATATATGTAGGTTATTAGTCACGTCAAGGATCCATAAGGTCAAATTTTATATAGCAAGTATTGAAACGCAACTTTATAGAACAGATACCCTCTAACTTCGATATTAGCACATTTTTACAATTAACTAAATTATATAATTTAATAAACAAAGTTAACAACACAGTGCAATTATTATTATTATTATTACAATATTCTCTCCGTAGTTTTTAACGAATATACTCGTAATTATGCACGATAAGAATTTTACGCGCCAGCCTTTCATGAAGATTTCAACTACGATCGATATTTGGGTATCAGTTTAGAATGTAAATGGCGCATAGTAATATCGTACGTTATACTCGTATTTATAACAATCGACCGTCAACCCAGCATGACATGTCATTTCTTCGCTCGCAGCTGTGTGACGCAAATAATATCACACTGAGCTATCAAATGATTAGACTTAAAACGTCATCTTGTAACTAACGTCATCTATCGTGTTATTAATTGACAAGATATATGTACGTATAATAATTTCCATAAAAGTAGCTTTTTAATGCATTCCTAGAGAAACTTTGTAAGCAGGTATGAAAAGTTAATTGGTATACGTGGAATGGAGCGCGCGGTATCAGACGTTAATAAAATAACATCTGCCCGACCGGATATCTTGACGATTAGACGTTTGACAATAAATATGAATAGTCCAGTCATGAATTTCTATCGATTTATTGACGGACGACATTACATGCATTCAACGTTGCCACTGAATTACAATTATATAAATCTTTAATTATACTTTCCTTAAATGAACTCGACCTATTATTCCCTATTGAAGACAAGAGTGAACAGGCAGTACCTAGGCAAGCGTGCTACATTGTAAACTGCATCCCGCTTTCCATCAGGGGAGATAGCAGTCAAACGCAAGCCTATTGCTTAATTAAAAACACCTTAATTATTCTACCTCGTATTAAAATTGGCTTTTGATGCTTAAAATAACTTTATCAATAATTTAACGGAACGTCAGCATCATAAAATATATATTAAGACATAAAATGATCGTACATGCAATGTTAAGTTAGATTAAAAACTAACGATATTGTTGTCCATTAATTCGTGTTTACGTTGTCGAACACAAAAACCGGAAAGGCTCCACATATGTTTGTAAACGTATCGCATCGCCTGCGCAGTCAGTCGAGTGAAAATTCTAAACGTTAAATATATCAGCTCAAAAACTTTTCGTCAGCTGTTCGCTGGGAATACAATCGGCCCGTTCCGATTGCGTACACTGATAACGGAGCTATTGCTGGAATAAAATGAAATTGCGCCAGAAAATGGCGTCGCGCGCGCATCACAGCTGTTATACACTTTTTATGGTTACAGCTTAATTCGACACTGTAAATATGTTAACAGAAGTAACTATAGTAATAAAGTGGTCGGCTCAAATGTAGACATAATAGTTAGTTTTGTTAACGCGATACGAATTTATTTGAAATACTTATACAATTAGTCGAAGTTTACGATCCAATTTTCATTACTGTAATTTAACACACATAACATTAACCTTTATGAGAGGAATGATGAAACCAAAAATATATCGGTGCTTCTGGCCTCGCTTGATGATTTAATAATATAAACGACTTAATACCTTTCAAAAATCATACAATAACTAAAGTATGTTAAACATATGAACATGGCATAATCAAGGCACAGTAAGATACCGTAATGCGATTACACATTACGTTTATGAGCCGGCAAATAATACAGTAAACAGACTTATCTCGACGGGAATCGAAGGAGTAGCCGTCACGAGTGAACGCAAAAGCCCCAGACGTCGTTAGCGGCACAAAAGTCGTCTGCCAAATAATTCCAACACTGTATCGGGTATCGGAAGTTCGAACACGCAACCGATTCTGTACAGATATGAACTTTATAGAATTTCAACATTGCATATTATAATCAACTCGCTTGTCTCTTCATTAAAGCTTAAAGATTTACAATTTTCGTGCCCGTACAATATTCATGACGTTCGAATGTAAATTTTATCACGAATGAGGAAAAATAAATACAATTTTATTTCTCGTAAAAAATATTCTTTACTTTCATATAGAGCCTTGCAATCAACTACGTGTACAGTTTAAAAGTAAAAATTCGGCTATTGACGTCAAATTATTTAAACACGTGATGAAAACCATTGGAAAGTAATTTTTGAATAGACAAATATTAGTTTCATTTATGAAAGATCAAGACACAAAAGACACATTATAGTCACAATGAAAAAATATTTTTAATTTTTACTAAGAATAACGTTAAAACATTGCTAAGTATTTATTGTTCCAACTCCACATGTACCTACTTTAACACAATAAAAAATTCAATGTTTTCTTAGATTAGTAGCCCAACTCAATAATAGTGGTATCCATCGCAGACGAAGAAGAAACGCAAGCGTTGTGGCGAATGCATCGGATGCCAAAGGAAAGACAACTGCGGGGACTGCGCCCCTTGCCGCAACGACAAGTCGCATCAGATCTGCAAGCAACGCCGCTGCGAGAAACTGACGGAGAAAAAGGTTAGTATCTTTTATGTATAATAGTAACACATGCTATATACTTTGATAAACATATATTTTATCCAATCTAAGGTGAATATACTTTTTCTAGGCATACGTGGACCATCTTAGGACTCATACGCGCTTTACGTTAGGCAGAATCGCGGCATAGCGCTAGCCTGTAATGTATAAAATGTAATAATTGCTTTATATACTGGCCTAACACGGTATATATTATTAGTATAGCCCGATTAATTTTGGATCCATACGAGATACCTACTTTTTCACGCGCTGTATTAGTTTGGAGTCAGGTCGCAGCGAAAATTGTTAATAATAAAAAATAAGCATTTACGCTGAGTAAATGCTTATTTTTAGTTAATGTTGTAAGTTGTAAATATTACATAAGAGCAAGTGCAAGACGTGATGTCTCTTTAAATTATCTTGTTTACGCGATAAAAAAATAGTAGCTTATTTAATTACTTCAAAAAATAAGGCATCGGCGTTTAATTATTATTTACTCACTACTAAATGATGCATATTGGTAATTTCGGGTACAATAATCACAAAGGCAATGCAGGTCATTACAAAGATTTTTCACAGACATACATATATGTTGTATATAAAACTGTTACTCTGAAAACAAATTAAGTTGTTCATAGAAATATCGTGCTTAATAATCGTGTTTAAATAATGTACTAGTATAGAAAAGTCAACAAAATATTGTCCCACTACATGACATGATTCACATGTTCGCTACTAAAGTGAAATACCTAGTGATTAAATTACTTCGAATGAATCTATTACCTCACAAATAAATCTTCGACAATTGGCTGCATACTGACAGGTAGTTAACTTAATTGTAACGAAAGCTTAAATTTTAAAGCGACCCCTGATAATATTTTATAATAATTGTCTTGTTGCTACATACAAAAACACACTTCAATTAGGTAACTACATTCTGTACCATAAATATGCATCGAACAAAAAAGTCGATTGATTACTGCATTATATCAAAATAATCGTCCCTTTAGTGAATAAAAAATTGTTGACTGCACGAACATTTTATAAAAATTTCCATCTTTTACATAAGTGCCTCGTTAAATTGGTGCTTTTTGTTCGATAAGTTATCGATTTTAGATGAAAATTCAAACATGATAGAACATTCTAGAATCTTAGTTACGTTTGCTTTCAAATTGACAATAATATAATATACGTTTTTGTAATTTGTAAGTTAAATATGTAAACTCTATAGTTGACTGCCTCGTTGGTCGTGTTTGTTGCAAGTGCGACTGCCGATCGGGAGGTCCCGGGTTAGATTCCCGGGTCGAACACTACAAAATTTTCTAATTTAGATTTTCTAGTAGTGGTTCGGAGTCTGGATATGTGCCCGA
>DWDV01001526.1:0-13061 GCA_018245615.1 Mimoniades ocyalus | reverse complement strand
ACTGCTGTTATAAGGCAGAAATAGGTGTGGCGGTGGTGCCGCCGGAGTCGAACCACAGAGGGTTCTACCACCACCTACTAAATTACACAAGTACTGGAACCACTGCCCACTCGTAGTCGCGTGTCGCGGGCAACTTGCGTTGGTATTAACAGAAACATGTTGTACTCGTAGTTAAAGCGTAGTTCACATTCCTACATGAGGTCGGCCATAAGAAACTTCATTAATAATTAATCAATTTGAATTAAATCTTGTAGTTAATACTGATATTTCAACAAATATGTTTGTAAGTCTAGTAGTAATAAAATAATTCCAATATAGATTTAGGGCCATTACAGGCCATTACAAGGTAGTATCATTTTGACGTAGAAAAAGTGTTCTAATGAACCAATTTTGATTAAATGACATTTGAATTTGAACATGAATTACAATTTTTGTTTGAAAATAGCATAAAAATGAAACTATGTATTGAGATATGTTGAAAAACTTGTAATTTAAAATCGCTCCGTATAACTATAAACCACGCCCAATGAAGAAACGGCTATATTTCGTGCGAACAACGCTCCCTTGACCGATCCATACAATTTATGAACTTGGCCTACTTCGACCACATTAGTCGGATGTTAGTAGCTTACATCCCGTCATTTCATTACCTCAACTTGCACAATTTTATCAGGTACCTATTTTATAATGTTAAAATTTTACCGTTTTCTATTTAGCGTCGCAGATTTAAAGAGAAATAAATTACGTGACCGATAAAATACATTCCATTCAAATGAAATACTTTTAAACTTAAAAATATTTAACTTTAAATCCGTCGTACTACCGAAATATGATAACAATTACGTCCTAAAGTTTTCTCTTATCGAGCATTTCAAAGCATTTACAGTTTAATTACAGATTAAGTTATATGATTACAGTATTTGAAAACCTATTCATAATTGTAAAAAATCGTCCAGAACAAGATTAATCAAATTAGAGACCCTACAGAAATTTCGAAAAAAGAATGCTTATAGTTTTAACGCTATGGAGAGACAGAGACAACGTCTATATACAGATATAAGTGACAAATAGTAAGTTCGTGTGTCTGAATGTCGTGCGCGAACCAGTAACCCAGAAACAGCGAAGCTTTCGCCCCCAAGTTTTTCAATAAGAGCCTCGAGCTTTACTTAAGAGATATATCACTTAAGGGCTATAGGTTATTGTTTGTTTTATGAAAATGAATAGCATTGCGCGTAATATTCAAGGGAGTCAAGGAGTTCCGCTTAACTTTTTATTACATCATCGCACCAGCTTCCTCACGGGGTAGGCTGAGAGTACCGAGCGTCACATATCTTCCTGCCAAATATAATTCTTTCAGAGCTGGCGTGCTTTTTCATTAGCGTGCATTCATCAAACTCTTCACATACGCACGCCAGTTTCGGAGACTGCCCCGTCAGACAACATCTCATATAAATAAGTGAATAATAAACTGATATAAGTCACTCTCGATAAACTAGACTGACGTGCTATTTCTACTAAACTCATTTATATTCACATATAATATGTGTTACATACCTAAAGTACCAACATTAATGTAAGTAGACTTATAAGCGTTACCATTTTAAACGACACAATCGACAAAAAACACAATGTTTAAAAGAGGAAACAAAAATTTTTCTAGCCAAGTTTTCAATAGGACTTGAAAACTGTGTCAACGAAATAAATTTTCATAGGTATAGGTATCATAAAACTCATTCACAATTGAGTACGAAAGCACTTTGTTTTTATTTTATCTGCTATTTCGATAAAATAACATTTTTATTTCAAGTTTACTAACTTTGGCGTTGATACGAGTACATGTGAGTAGACAATTGACAATAAGTTCAGTTCAACATCATCGTCAGCCTATTTCAGTCCACTATGGGGCTATGCCCACAATCCCCACGCTGGGCACACGGGTTGGAATCTCAGAGAACAACTTCTCGCACCGCCTACACTGCTGCCCATAGGCGGCCGAAACATGTAGCCGTGCCTAGGCAGAACGTGCCATACCACGATCTACCAGAGCCGGGCTTAGTCCCCACTCACGTGTACAACACGCTGTATCCCGGCACGGGATCGAGGAATGTATTTACACTCCGCTCGACACGGACATTAGCTCAGTCATTACGTGTCAGTAGTCATTGGCATTTAGAATCAGTTAGTATGCGTCCTATTGGAAGTTGGTCACCAACGCGTTGTTATTCTAAAGCATTGAGAGAGTCGGCTCTAGTAAAGTAGCAGCCTGTTAACCACATCCTGCAGACCGAAAAAATAAATTGTTTTAAGTAAGTATTGCTTTACGGTACAAAGTGGTAAATTAATTTGTAAACTATACGATAAATGCTCTACAAGCCGCTTCGTAATGTTACAGACGACTAATGAGAAATGAGGTTAACGATTGGCCCTCCGCGAGGGTAGCAAATGCCAAGGGAAGTATTCCAGAATTGTTTATATAAAATTGCTCAAACATTTTCGTAGTATGTATTTGCGGTAAGGGGAAATGTTTTATTGCTTTTGTTGAATTTTATTATTTAGTTCCCATTTACTTCTTACTAGTAGATACCCGCGACTTCGTCTTCTTAGAAGGAAACATAAAAAATATTGAAAGCAAACATATACTTTGCTTTAAAATAAGAACCAAGCCTCTAAGAAGTAAAACAAAAAAAAATATTGAACTCAATCGAGTCGTTTTTGCGTGAAACGCGCTTACCGGTACACCTCTATTATTTTCTTGATATTGATTAAATCACTAATATGATTAAAAGTTGTGTTGATATTTGAGAAAATCTATACCCAACAGAGGACATAACGTAACGTAACATCATGCCTATAATCCCCGAAGAGTTAGGCAGAGGAATGGTTGTCATACAATTTACCAAATAGGTTTACCAAATTATAAACTAGTTGAAGATTATGTATAAAATATATTCAGAAAATTAGCCAGGTTGAATTTAAGCCAGATCGAAATTGAGAGTTTTGAAATGATTGTTCGCAATATACTAATTAAAATAATACATTTATGTATATACTCAATAGTTTTTGTTTAGGATATAATTATATACTCCAATTCTATTTACTGTTATAACTGCCACTTTACTGACATACGAATGAGAAACTAAGGACGACGTCGCTTGTACTCAGAAGCTAGCTTTGAAGTGTATCAACTTATTTTACGTTATCAGTTCAATAAAGCCCAACACCCATATCTACTTTCAAATGTATGTCACTGAGTCGCTTCCATACTCAAAAATAAATTTCAAATAAAACTTAGATTAAGGCATGTGTACACATGATTATAAGATTAGAATTATTGATAAATAATAATGGTATTTGAAATATAATATCTACATAAAATATTTTTTTAGATTCGTTAATGGATATAACTGTATTATTAATTTTGATAAGTAATATTAATGATTGTTATGACTTGTATAATATTACCTTGTTGAGCTTAATAAATACCATTAATATTTTTTTTAGATTAAGTGTATAATATTATAATTAATCTCTATAAGTTTATTTTGTATTAGAACATAATTCACCGACTTGTTTTAATGTAACGAACTTAGTAATTAATCTACAACGATGTTTTAAAAGAGATGTATTTTCTTACAGTTTTCCCTTTTAAAACGTTAAGTATAAAACGGTTGAAATTTTCCATGTCAGACGCAGACTTTCGCTACTTTTAAAGTCTAACAGGGAATTTAGCGGCATAAATATTTCTATATTTACCTACGGTAGAAATCTGACGTCAGTATTGACATACGAGTATACACTAAACGTAACATCACGCCTGTCATCCCCGAAGAGATAGGCAGAGGAACGTAGTAAACTCCCACGTTTCACCAGTTACGTTTACGTCCCACTATGGAATAGGTGGTGAGCCTATTGCCATCCACCGGGCACATATCCAGACTCCGAGCCACTACTAGAAAATCTCAATTAGAAAATTTAGTATTGTGCTCGACCCTGGAATCGAACTGAGGACCTTCCGTTCGGCAGTCGCACTTGCAACCAACACGACCAATGAGGCAGTCGTACATTATAGATATAAGAATGAATATAATATAAAAAAATAACTGAGTTCAAGATACAAAAAAATGTGTGTCCCTAATAATTTGGTCACCTACTGTAAATGTCTCTGTCATTCGATTTCTTCCCACGCACGCTATTACAACCGGCACATTTTGGTGACTGTTCAAAATATTTTGTGAATAAGCTTTCATACATACTTAAATGTACCAACTTTATGTGTAATGGGAGTAGCCAGCGACAGAGAGCAATCAAAACTAGCCGACGCTGTGCTAAATATCTTTAACCAAACTTCAACAGGATTGTAGGAATGTGATTAAGTAGTCCTAATCTCATAATAATAACAATGATCATTAGTGTTAGTGTTAGTACCATTGATAAAAACGTTACATCTCGCCTGTAATCCTTGTAGAGGTAGACAGAAGAGTTTAGTACACTTCACATTTCACTAGCTGCATTTTTCATCTCACCATGGAATAGGGGATGAATCAATAAGTATTAATTAATTATTATCGCGGAGTACGTATATGACATTTGGCAAACCTACATTATTCTAATTGGACTAATGTAGGTATGTCGATACAAGGTCACTTAATACAAATTTGTTTGTGTCCTACGCGTCGTTGGCACGGACACGTTTGCCCGTATTTCAAGAAATGTGATGGTCAATGTTTTATAATAATCTTAACATACTCTAGTGACTCTTCATGGCACTATTGAACAGGCCTTTTCAAGGCAAGTGTAATTCCTCTAAAAAGTATTTACAATACACATCTCACAGGGTCGCAACCAAACGCTAACCTATCAAATCTAAACAATAATAATATAAGACTGAGACCCAATTGCTTTGATAACGATTGCCATCGCAGTAGAAATTCAGGTAGTAGGCAAATATAATGAAGCATAGAAAAGTTATAACTATGACGTAAGCAAAATGCCATCAGCTTCTAACAGTGAATGTTGACGTCGTTAAAGCTAGTAATAAACTAAAAACATATAAAATTGTAAAAATCAAAGCAAATTGAAATATAGAAAGTGTGGGACCACCAAAACCTTGTTCATAATCATCATCAGGAAGCATGTGAGTTGTGTCAGTCACCTAAGCAAGATGACCAAATACACTGCCTTGGTACACCCCAAATAAGTTACCTGAAGAACTTAACGAACTCAAAACTTGCACACAATGAGAAACACCCGTTATATTTCACGGCATTGTTTTCGACGAGTTTTAAATACGTTACAGTCATCGTCCTGAATACAAATACACAGGAGACTTCTTGAAGATACTAGCTTGAATGGAAGAACAGAAAAGTGATTATATTATGCCCATTCGAGAGGTTGAAGATTTTTTAGTCACTTCTTAAACAATACCCTCGTAGTCGTTCATTATTTACTTCGTAAACAACGACCTTTCTTAAATACAATAAAGGCGGGTTACGGTGAATAGGAGAAACTTAAAGATGCTGTCACTGAAATACGATTTAACTGCTTAACATTGAAAATATTCCATAACAAAAAACTCACCTCAATAATTCATTCTGTATTCCCAGGAATTATTATTGCAGCACATTTTAAGAGATTTTGTTATGAACTCCCTATAACTCCTATTTATTACAATTTTTGCTGTGCTTTGTTTTGTTTTATTTTAAAATTGAAACAGTATACATGGTGAGATTACGTGAACGAGAGAAATAGAAGTAAGTTCCGATTACTTGTATTTGTATTTATGAGGAAATAATTACGCCGGTATTTGAGGGGACCCGAGCGAGGTTCATGGCGCATGCGGAGTGAGCACTAGGGCAAGACCCCTTGGTTTACTCGTTACAGATTACAATAACGGTGCTGCACAATATAATCCAGAGAGAGAAAGAGAGACAAAGAGAGAGGAGTGGGACATAACGTAGTAGCTGTAGACGAAAGTCAAAATGGCAGCGATTGATACATTTCTCTCGATTTTTGAAAGATAAAAGACGGCCAGTGAAATCATAAGAATGTTATTAAGATTCCATGTAGTTATCTATGATAATAGATACGATAATCTGATAGAGAATTATGATGGAGAACATTTTGTGTGAAATTATTTTCATGTTAATCACAAACTGTGTTCAATACAAACGAACCCAATTTGAGTAATTTGTACGAAAACATCCAATCCATGAATATAATACTCTCATAGTATTATGTATAACGTTACGGCCTCAACAATCCACCCACAACTTAATCGTTGCTACATAAAGAAAATCAGCCCTCCTTTTGAATGTCGAGGGATAAAGCTTCAATAAATTTCCTCTTAATATTTTGAGTACAAAGGAATATATGTATTATTTTTATCTGTTCATTTAATATGATCAAAAACTAAATAATTCGAGTTAAGTAAACAGTTTTCGACCATCAAGGATGTGACGAAACTAATTTGTAGATATTTCAAAATAAGATGTTCAGAGACGTAACATCTCATCTATTTATTGAAAAAAACTGGAACGATTAGAACTTAGGAAGTCACAAAAACGCGGGGCGGATTCCCTCCCCCGCCCCGTAATCTGCCTAAGTCCGACATCAACCCCTGCCGGTGACGATATAAAGCCCAGTAGGGCCAACAGCAGAAGACAAATAAGAATAATAATCAACCCACTCACTGATCATCGTAAGAGAATAATGGCTTATTTACACGTGTTTTCTAATGTACGTCGTGAAAGGATCCAACCAAAGTGGGTATACTTTCATATTAAAAAAAAGCTTCGTCGCCAAAAAATGTTCAGTAAAATAAAATTACATGTAGTAGGTAGGCAGTTACATCAAATGTCAATAATTATAAAAAGATCAAAAATTGCGAGGGGAAAATTATGCTTCATCGTTTCACCTTTGTTTCATAAAATAAAGTAGGTACCTCGCACTTCGTTACAAAACGCGTAGTGAATCAGATACATCGCAATATTCACTTTGATTGGTGTGCGTTCGTTTGCAGTATTTAATTGGATCTAGACGTGCTAAATTATAACACAATATGCTTACACAGTCTAAAAGAAATCCACCAATTCTGTTTACAAACAGTTCGAATTGCTTACGTCTTAGAGAGAGGAATGACGTCACGATGTCGACAGCGCTCTAAAGCGGGGCTTACATTACGCAACCAGCGACGTAGCGATTGCACGGCGCGGGTTTCACTCGAAATTTTTCAATGTTTCAATGTAGAAATTGTTTAGTCAAATTCCTTAGTACTTAAACAATACATAACCATTTCGCTGTAAGTTTGCTACTACGTAGAACAGTTGATTGGTTACTTTCGCGGGATGTATACGTTGACGTATCAATATTATATATTTTTACATTAAATCGTGACGCCCGGACCCTTAAGGGGTAGGTAGAGAACAACTAGCGTCAAATATTTCTATCCCTACAGTCCTGTCTTGCTTCTTCCACATTCATCACTATCCTGACACAGGTACGCCGACGTCGGCGACTTCTGACTCCATCATTAGCTTGTATCTGACCTATATGATCTGGCCTATCTTGACCATTGGACTCCGTTCGCATTTACGTTCATCAACATTGACATTTTACATATAATTTATGTTATATGACTCCCTCGTTGGTCGTGTTGGTTGCAAGCGCAACTGCCGATCAGGAGTCCCTGGGTTCAAATCTCTGGTGGGACACTATTGTATTTTTATAATTGATTTTCTAATAGGGGTTCGGAGTGCGGTATTATGTCCGGTGTATGGTAATAGGCTCACCACCTATTCCATAGTGGGAAGTAAACAGAATTGGTGAAATACAGGAGGATACTACATACCTTTACCTACCTCTTCAGGGATTAAAGGCGTGATGTTACGTTATTTATGTCATAACATTTATCTGTTTAGACATTGTTTCACAAAAAGTGCTGTGATTCTGTCATCAGAGTCACTGATGTAGGTATATAGTTGATATAAAATATATTGATGATACAGATGTATATGAGGGGAGCTAAAATATTATAAAAGCGAAGAAAAAATAAGGTATTATGGTGTAACATGTTACAGTACCTTACAGCACAGTTTGTAATATGGATCAAGTAAAAAGTTAGACACAAGCTTGATATTTTCGTCACTAAACTAAAGCCCTTAAATAAGCCAATAAAAACTTTAATCTATAATTATCAGTAAATTAGTAAAACATACGTTTTTACATATGTTTTATTAATTAGGTACTTCACAACGACATTTTTTGTTCACATTTACATATTTTCAATATTTCTCATCAGTATATTGTAGTGCTCACAGTTGTCTATTTGGGGTATTTTGAAATAAAATGTGAGCATTTCATTTGAAACAGATAATGAAACTTAAGGTACGAACATTTTGATCTTCATGAACTTTCCGGAAATATGTACAATCAGCGTAGTCTAATCTACACATGTACATGTGCATTTATATGAAATAAAACTTGATAATATATTCAGAAACTAGGGCTATATAATTACCTCACAACAATGTAGTCTTGACGGCTGGGAGTGGAGTGCTGGCTAGCTTTAGTAAATTTCACTTACAATAATTATGTAGATATAGTGGGTGGCAGGAAGGGTGTAATCCCCCATCACCCACCCGAAAAAATGTGATTGACATTAGCAATTTTATAATATATACCAGACTTCAACATCAGATCTACAGTGTGAATATGCATAGATATGCACATGCATACAATGACTAATTAATATCACTAGTGCTAATTGAAGAAATAATTCACTCACATAACCATATGTATTTTGGAATATCCCAAAAATTTTAACAAACTGAGCTCCTTTTACAGGAACTACCAGTGGAGGTTGTGGTAAACACGGGACAAGCCATCGCAAAAACACAAAATATATTTGTGTTTAGCTGATGCATAAATTACTCATCTATACATATAGATAGCCAGGAAACATTCAATAGTAGAATCAAGAAATAGATCATTTTCAATGAATTATAATATAACATCACACCTGTAATATCCGAAGAGGTAGGCAAAGGAATGTAGAACACTCCCACGTTTCACCAGTTACATTTATGTCCCACTATGGAACAGGGGTTAGCCTTTTGCCATACACCGGGCATACATCCAGACTCCGAGTCATTACTAGAAAATCTGATTTGTAAAATTTTGTTGTGCCCAACCCAGGAATAGAACACAGGACCGGCAGTTGCACTTGCAACCAACAAGGCCAACAAGGCAGTGAATGAAGGCAGGCAATGAATTATATTATGTAAAATTGCCACTTTCTAGCATGAGCTATGCAAGCATCTATGCTGCACCATCTTGTTGTACAATTGAGATTGAATATCCATAATTTATGTAATCATAACATATATATGATACTCATTTACCTTATGTAACAGGTATAATTCGAGCAAGATGTATATTGACCAGGCATTGGCATACACCGCACAAAATAGCTTGAACATGTCTCACAATGTTAGGTTATGGTTGATATGAAACCCTTGTGTCTTTTGTTCTTTACTTGTACTTTAATAACCAAAGTTTTCAATTAAATATAGATAATTAAAGCTCATAATTAAGTACAGATTGTAGTGTTCACACAAAAGTGGCAATAACAGGGAAGTTTGTGATATTTTTGTGTTTTTCAAGCACTTAAGAGTGACTCATGGATATTTGCAGAGTTCAGTGTACTCGTGTATGGAATCAGTCACATCGTGATCTTTGTTAATGACAATTCAGAGTGTTCATATAATTTTACATGTCAATATATAAACAGTAAAATATTTACTATTTGTCAATTATTTACAGTCATAATACCACTTAGGGTTCTTCATATATGATAGACAAGTGAATCAGGATATAACTGATTTTCAATATTGATCACTTAATACAACATCATTAATATTGAAAGTAATCATGTACTATTTCTTTAGAATTAATATTGTCATAGTATTCTGCCAGGTTTCTTGTGGAATATTATATAAAATAAAAAATTGTATTTAAGGACCAACCTTCATTAGGCACTGAATATATATCATAGTTAAGGAGAAACTTCTTATAGAGGTAATAGAATACATACAATAAATATAGATATTCTTTATTATATAGCAGAAGTAATAAATATTACATAAAATACAGCACAAATTAAATATACATACATGTATGATGGAAAGCAAGGTAGAATATTTTTAAATTATACACTGGTGAAAATACATGTGTTGTGTTAATACTTATATTTACATAGATTTATGATTATTTAACTGCTAATCTTTATGGAAATATAATAATAATAATAATAATAAATAATGGATACATTATACAGTATTTTTTTTATAAAATTTATATTGATGATAAAAGGGATGTAAGAAAAAGTAAAATAACGGAAAATTGATTTTTAAATATGCTATATTAGCCATGGTGTTCTGCAGAGATATTTAAATTAAATACAAAAAGTATTTCGTGAAAAATATATCTAAGCTGAAAATACACACGTAGATAAAAATAAATTGTGATTAAAAATAAAGTACGTTACGATTTATCCGAACGAAGCTGGTGGGTAAATTTAATCCACAAATTTATAAGAAATATAAGCAGGTAGGCAAGAACTTTGAAATTTATAAATATATTTCTGACAACAATGAAATAAGTTGGTATTTTCCAGGGCAATTAACCCTTACGAAATCGACAACAAAGATTTTTGCGGGTCGTTTTTCTCTTTCCTCATTGAATTTAAATATCGAATAAGCAAGATAATGATTCATAATTCCAAATAATCATCAAACTGCGTCCAAGACGCACACTCACCAAAAATATACCGTAGTACTCTCAGGTCGGATATCAGTATACGCTACAACACATCACAACGTGTGCGCTAAGCTTTAGTTCATTTAAAACGTAAATCATAAACGCTACGGCGTTGTTACTTTATTTAATGAAAATATGCCCGACAATGCAGGTAGATTGATTGCACACAATTATATCTCTCGATGATGTTCAATTTTAGAGTCTCACATAGACTTTTACAATTTTATTGCACTAGTTAAAATACTGCTCCTCTCCACGATACTATTTATATTATTTCGCAATTAATGTATATTTATTTATTATTATCATAAAACACCACGAAAACAACAGCGGTGAATGAACGATCAATTGATTTAAAAATAAAGATTTTTCTCTATGTCGCTTTGTCAATGAGACAGATTAGTAAGATCGAAGAAAATATGTAAAATTTTTTAATCACATTAAAATATAAGCGAAGAGTAATGTTTTTCATATCATTTTATTTTAATATTATTACTGTTGTAAAAAAACATATTTTTTAACATAGATTTAACTGTTGACCTATATTCGTCAGTACTATGAAATACATTTTCCGTCTACGATATTAAGAAAATTTACTTTTCTGGATTAACAAGATAGTGTTGCTATTATATTGGTTTTATCAAATGTTAGTAAAAACTGGTTCTTACAAATTCGTATATAGAATGCAAAATAATAACCTTAGTACTTAAATACTATGTTATTTTAAATAATGTTTTATAGAAAGGATAGGGGAAAAATATGTTTTTATTACGTAGGTGAATATTAATGTGATTGCAACAAGTAATTTTTTTTTATTAGCAACATTAAAGGTTAAATATCGGTAAATCTTGACATTGGCAGAGTTGCCAATATTTGGCGCCAAAAAACCGCGGAATGAAGTAAAGCTCTCTTCATGAGATTTTGAAGTGTGAATTATTCTGCGTATTTTAATAATAAATAAGTATGTCGACTCCATCAAAACGCCCATCATCACGTGCATCATCTGAAGCACCGACTCCATCAAGGAGAACCAGAGCCTCTCAACAAGTTGTTGTCCCTGAGACACCACAACGGTCTACCGGTACTCCATCAAAAGGTCAAAATGATATATATTTTAACCATATTAGAAATTCCGAAATGTTAATAGATTTGTCTATATTTCAGTATATTCAAATCGTGTGTGTTTAGACTTGAAGGGTTTTTAAATTTCAATATTCATATTTCTCGGGCTCACTTTACCAGTTCAGGGTTTTGTGTGATCGAGATAGAGGTATGTAGTGACATCTTCAATCAGAAAATTATGATGTCTTTATAACTGTTAGCTACATATATAAAGTTTGTCACTTGTATTAATATAGATAAGAGTGAACTGCTTTATTCTTGGATTCTATATATGGTCCCAGTTTATTAAGGTCCCACCAAAAGATGCCTATTATATACCCAAATGTCCGAATGTACATAGATGATATTAATAATATTCAAAAAGTGTGAGTGGACTCTTATAGGACACATAAGCTCTTAAAATAGCAGTAACTAATATCTATATAGGGGAGAGTAAGAATACATTCAGTAACCCTTTGCCGGGATGTCATATGAGGTAACTAAACTCAGTGTGGACAATCACGGTATGCTGCAGTCTGCTTAGGCACAGATAAATGCCTTGGCTGCCTATGGACAACAGTATGTGTGATGTAAGAAGCTGAGCTCTGGGATCCTCAGCCTCTATGCCCAGAATTGTGCGCATAAGCTCTCAGGGAAGGCCTATGTCCAACACTGCACTGTGGTAGGCTGATATTGAACATTCATCACAGTTTATTTAATATATTATTTATTCAGTTAAATATTACTATCATTAATTCTGATTCTCATGTTGGGTGTAGGTTTCTCCGAATGAGAATGATACTCTGCTTTAGAAAATTATTATATTAATAAATTTTTTCACAAAGTTTTCATTACATAACATCACACCTGTCATCCCCAAAGAGGTAGGCAGAGGAATGTAGAACATTCTCATGTTTCACCAGTTATGTTACACAAAGTTTTCCTTCTCTGTTTTAGCAGCAATATTGACACTTTATTTGTCTTGTCTGTATGGTTGGTTGTAATCTATGGCAGCTTTTTTGACAAAACTCAGCATTCTTTCATGTTTTAACATTTATTTAAGTAAAACAATGTGAACAGAGTACCTGAAGAAGTTGGCTCTGCTACTTCATTTAACTCCTTTAAAAATAAACTTGACAAGTGGT
>DWDV01001525.1:0-13063 GCA_018245615.1 Mimoniades ocyalus | reverse complement strand
CTTAGTGATACATATTGACCTACTAGCATGACTTTAGATTTAATGAATCATGGCATATCGTACAATAATGGTGATTCCAACAAGGGCTACAATATAAGTAAACTTCTGTTTAATTTAAACAGGAATATCTGCGTATCGTCGGAATGAGCACCAAATTGTCACCTGCGGGAATTTCATTCGCAATCTAGGTCATAGCGGGCGTGCCATAAAATGCGCTGGAGATCTGCATATTGGATTGCAGCGCAGCTGGAATTCTCGTCTCCCGGTGACTTTCGATATTACTAACTTTGTTACAGATTATTCAAACTGACTTTGAAATTATGAAAATTAAAAGAATTAAACTGAGGAAAGGTGCGAGTGTATTACACTCCTCTGCCAACCTTTTTAGAGAGATTTAGGCGTGACTTTATATTCTAAAAATATTGAACCTACATCTGCTTGAAAAGTTCGCTCTTTCAGAGTGTTGTTACACCATTTAACTAATTTCCCTAAACCCAATAATATTCTAAATATCTAAAAAATCAATGACTCAAAATAATCTCATTAGTAAGATTAAAAGTAATAAGATTATAAGTAATAAAATTATAAATCTTATTACTTATAATCATATTACTTATAATCTTATTACTTATAATCTTATTACTTATAATCTTATTACTCATAATCTTATTACTTATAATCTTATTACTTATAATCTTATTACTTATAATCTTATTACTTATGATCGTATTACTTATAAACTTATAATCTTATTACTTATAAACTTATAATGTTATTACTTATAATCGTATTACTTATAAACTTATAATCTTATTACTTATAAACTTATAATCTTATTACTTATAATCTTAATACTTAAAGGTAATAGGTACTTGAAATCGTGGAAATTCTGTTCCGAGATTGTATTTGAAATACTTTATGATATCTTACGAAATAAATTGTTTCTTATCTGATCCGAATATTCTTAAAAATTAACCACTTTTAAGAGTTATAACGTTGGTCTCTGGTGAGCAGGGCTGATCAGGTTTTTCTTAGAAATACGTGAATCACCTCAGGTTGCAACTTTGTTACCCATCAGACTTGTCAGCCAACTGCTTCTCTATCATATACTAATAAAAAGGAATCGGATAATGCCAAGATGATTTGGATAATGAGAATCCTTGAAATCAGATGTAACTTACGAAGCACTAATGTAGGTATTATTGATACTTCCGAAATAACACACATCCGAAACCAGAAAACCAATTTTTTTTCCGACCCTTTTTATCGTTCCACTGTTGGAACATAGGTTTCCTCTCAGAATGAGGGGGTTAAGGCCATAGTTTTCCACGGTGGCCAAGTGCGGGATAGCAGACTTCACACGCCTTAGAGATCTTTTTTTTTTGAGAACTCTAAGGTGTACAGGTTTTCTCACGATATTATCCTTCACCATTACAGCAAGTATTTAAACTTATAACGCACATTTTTCTAAAGAGATGCGCGCTAAAATTTGAACCCGGGCTCCCGGAGTGAGATGTCGAATTTCAAAGTACTAGGCTATCACTGCTACCAATAACTAGGATTAATGTATCAGTGGTAACTCTCTTGGAATCAATCAGTAAAAAACATATATTTTGACCAACTTTCTGTGTCCTTTGGAATCTTTAGTAATATCTGTTATTCTTCCCTGGAGTCTTATGTTAAGCCTCGTGTCTAACCGACGTGATCCTTGGACACATATAACTTGGGACTCTTCAAAACAAGGGTGAATAGGCTTTTCCTAGGCATGCGTGCTCCATCTTAGGACGCATGCGCTCTTTCCATCAGGTGGGATCGCGGCCAAACGCTAGCCTATCACATGATAAAAAAAAATTTTCAATAGTTTGGACCAACGCGAACGGCGGCCATTTTTCAGCAGAAACCTAGATTTTTAAATCTTCGGTCGTACATACATACCAGATAATTAAAAGCAACTGAGAAATAAAAAGTGATTCACTTTCATTTTATTGTGCGCTGATTATACAATTTAATCAAGTCTCTAAATATAACACACCTATAAAATTAAAAATATATATTATTTGCAATGTTACTCTATTAACATACTTAGATTATAATAGACATTTCCCCAGTTGTTGAGATTCCATTTTGCCATTTCGTTGGTCGGGAGTTGAAATGTGATATTACAAACTTACATTACAAACACACACATAGTTTTAACGACGACGGAGAACGTCTGCAGAAACCAGCACACATTGGAGTTTATTCATAATGTATTTTGAGGTGGGGGAAGTTTGTTAACATGCAGTTTAGCGTGGCAGAATATAAGCAATCTGCCTCACACTGATGACAGCCATATCTAACTGGTTTGATAAAAATATTGATGATGGTGGTCATGATGACAACGTATCCTGCCCACTTTGTTCCACAATCATTATAATAGACTCGAGTAAAACCTTCGCCCTGTTCAGTATTGCACGCATATAGAAGTTTAAAATATTATTAAACATTACATGTCGAAATATGTCTACAAATTAACCTATTTAAATGATCAAATTAACATTAACATTAAATTCAAGTTAACATTAAAAATCGATTGTGTTACGAAACAACTTAAATGTTCTAAAACAAAACACCAATTTGACCATAGATAATCAATTTCTTATACCACCCATTTGATTGTGAGAAAAAACACAAGAATCTGTTCCCTAAAGGCTTTTTATCCGGCACACGCGAAAATATCTCAAATACCATTGAACGTAAAGTGTACATTCCTGTGAAGTGTCTGATAGATTTTGGTAAACTCTAGTACTGTTCATCAGAGAAAAATAATTGTACTGTAGATGTTAACTTAGGTTAGTACCTAAATTTATATCATTGTATTGTCTCTGAGAGTATCAAAGTGTGGGGTACTACCTTATACTTTGAACAACTTATTGCCAGACTCATTGGTCGAATAGTTGCGAAACGCGTCTGCTGATCGAGAGGTCATAGGTTCGACTTCCGTTTAAGGTACTATTGAATTTTTATTAGATTTTCAAAGCAAATGAAATTAAATATTTTATTATCAATAAGGTTTACAAATTATGTTAGTTGTCATATTTTAGTACACTTATTGTGCTAATTATTGACGTACAAATAATAAATAAACTTTAAATATTTTTTTCTAATTGTTGGTTGTCTTTGGTATTATTTGGTTTTAATAAAGCTATTTTATGCAATGTAACATGCCATTTTTAATGTAGTGATTGATACGTCTGTATTCTACTATAGTCTATGCAAGGCTCGTGTGGGTGCTATTTTTATAATTTTTACGGTCATGAGGAGAGTTGCTCCAAAAATTATTCCAATTCTTGACATACGAGTAGCTTCTTTGAAGTTCCCGTGGATAGTTTCACAACGATGCGGTAGAAGTGTAATGCGGTCGATTGATAGAATGATGTTACTACCGGCTTTAAAACTGATATTTTTGGATACACGTGTAGGTTGATGTGGATATTTTGTGGTTACAAAGTTATTCAATTTTTCCTATATGGCTCCCTATTTGTAATTCTGAGGTATAATAGAAACATAATCACAACGTTGCAACAGTTAGTTAAATTTGCTGAATATATTCCCAAGTACATATATAAAATTTACGTAACTTCGCGCCTGTAATACCCGAAGAGGTAGGCAGAGAAATTTAGAACACTCCCACGTTTCACCAGTTACGTTTGTGTCCCACTATGGAATAGATGATGCGCCTATTGCCATGCACCGGGCACATGTAGATCCAGACTCCGAGCCATTACTAGAAAAATTTAATAAGAAAAATTTAGTAGTGCCCGACCCTGGACTTAAACTCAGGACATCCCAACCGGCAGTCGCACTTGCAACCAACACGACCAACGAGGCAGTCAAATACCATTGTAACATTTTACGTAAAAGGATTATAGTATTAAATTAATTGTATACCTTTGTTAACAACAATAATGGATAAATAAATAAATAGACACTTTTATATACAGTTCCATGTTTAAACCAAAACAGGACGCAATCAGAAAATTCCCTAAGCGAACTAATGTTAACATAAGCTCGACTTGATATAAGAGACGATCCAATGTTATAATTTAAAATTGTTCCTGCCAGCGAACCTGACAGAGGAACATAACGAGAGACCTATTCCACTAATCAATATGCACACAGACAACAATATTTCCTTTATATCTCCCAGTATCGATTACTATTTTGACATATTGTAATGTAACATCACGCCTGTATTTTTCCAAAGGGATAACCAGGGGTACGTAGGTATGATTTGTTCATGGACCAAAAATATCACTCTCTGATTAAAATATATCTATAAACGGTACCGTCTTTAATATTGTAATTCCTAGTACACATTCTTATCCGCTACCCTAGTAATTGATGTGTATTTATCAAAAACTAAAACTCTCTTCCTTTTTAGCGACCTAGGTACGGTATTAAATAAGTACATAATCTATTAAAAAGTACTCGAAGGGTAAGAAAAATTATACGTGTCGGTTCGCTTAAAACAATTGACGTATAACTTAAATGATATAAATTCTGAGTAAGCACTATGTTTGATCGGATTATAATATTGTCGTAGCAAACGATGCAGTGTGAAATGTCATTACCAAGTTATGTTAGGATGTTCAATAGTACTAACATGTCAAAAAACTCACGAAAGACCCGAGTGCTACATAATCAATGAATGTCTATAATATATTATGTTGTAAATTTAAATATCTCCTTTTTTTAGTTCTGTATAAATAGCATATGACCCTAATTTTCAAATATAATAGAACAATGTTGCGAGAAGATATGCTTTGCGATCTCCTACGCGTATCCCAAGCGTGGGGATTATAGGTAAAGTCCCTCAGAAGAGGCCTATGTTCATCAGTAAACTTAGCGACTTTGAATATGATGATGATGAAACCTTATCACCAGTTAACCTACGAACAAGTAGTAAAAGTGTAATGACGAAAGTAAGCTGTAATATAAATAACGTCATAATTTAATTATTATGATATTGGACAGTAGAATTAGTCTTCATCGAGTCTTTCCCACGGCCGAGGACGTGGTATATGCCGTGTGCCGCCAAGATTATTATCTGCTCCCCCTTACATCGTCTCTATGTGCTCGACAACACAAAGATCTTCGAAACTGCTCCTCGTGCATGTACGGATTACGCACGTGATGTTTGCGAGAGAATCAAGACGAAGAAATCCATATTGTGCAAATGTGTAAAAATATTTTGAAGGTTTTGAAAGTTTTTTGTTACGCGTGTGTAGATATGATTGTTTCTTCTCGTTTTTATTGGAAAGAAACACGTGAATATGGTATTTTTATATCAGTATGCAATATCAGGCCCCCAGAAGATCTGAGCATATTTCTTGGGAAATCTAAACAATACCTATATTCCATCCGATTAAAAATTTTATCATAATTATACCACATCCAGTTTTTTTATTACATTCTCTACTCGTATTTTCTTCTGGCGCTTGTGCTCATTACACGCAATAATACTCGCAATGAAGCTATATACGTCTAGTTACATGTATAGTACCTTATGATTAGTGTTAATAACCTTAATGGCTTCTACAAAAATGAGTTTTTTACCGGACGCTGTGGTTTACTTTTGTAACTTGACACAAATATAGAGGCAATAAAGTCAATGTACGAGCGTATCAGTACAAACTTACAAAAATTTATAATGTTTGTTTATATTTCATATATGCTATGTAATATTTTTTATTAAAACTTGCTTGTCTACTTGGTCGTGTGTATGCACGTGCGAATGCCGATTGGGTGGTTCTGGGTTCAAATCAGGTCAGGTAATATTGGATTTTTCTAATTAGACTTTCTAGTAATGACTCAGAGTCTGAATTTGAGCCCGGCGCGCGTAAGGCAACAGGCTTTATCCCATGATGTGACGCAAACGTAGCTGGTGTAATGTGGGACTGTACTATACTTCTCTGTCTAACTCTTCAGGAATCATAGGCATGATGTTATGTTTTACTAAATAAATCAAAACAAAATTAAATGACACTTAAATTACAGTCAAAATATGAAAATATTTTAAATACTAAAAGTGCCATCTAGTGGCGGTTTACGGAACTATTGTTGCTTACCTTATGAATCATATAAATATAAATGTATATTGGAAACGAGTATAGGTGGCGTTTGAAAAGCATCTGCTATCCGACAGCTTGTGACATCTAGCGATAAAATACTAAAGTATCGTAAATTTTGCACTTATCGGTATAAAGAAGAGTAGATGTCTCTGACTACCAATTTTTACCTTCTCTTTTATTTTCAACACTTGAATCAAATTGAGAATAAGTACATTTCAAAAGTTAAATTATTCAGCTTAAGAATCTTTCTATATGATTATTATTTAAAGTTCAACATAGATACGTTGATTTTCTGCTTATTGTTAAAATTCAACGAAGAAACTTACAATTAGTAGGTACTTACATATTAACCCATACCCAAACATTGAACATAAATTATAAGTAATTAATGCCTATCTTTAATTTTACGAGTAGGTATAGATATGTATAGTAAAATCTACTGCATCTAAAAATAACCTCCTCTATCGATATTTTCATCGTAATAGCATTCTACTAAACGCCCGCTGATGACGTAGGTTACTTATTGTTAGTGATATTTGAAAGGTCACAAGTTCAATGTCTGTACAAAAAGTTTATTTTAGTGACTGACATTATATTTTTGTTTTCACTTTACATAAAAGCAAAACCATACAATACTTGCCACAATGCCGTAATTTCGTCCATTTGTGTATCCTGGCCATCCCATGGCATTACACAGATATACATGAAAAGTCAAGGCCAAGGCCTGCCAGCGTGCTATGGGGAGCAGTATTCTTAACGTAAGAAGATTACATCGCATTCTAAATGTAACCCTACGATCTGATTTTATTCTAGTACCAAATTAAGAAGGTGCACATTTGCGGTGCAGTTGAATGAATGAAACCTCGAATTAGCTGAATTAAAATATTCTAAGGGAGATCAGCTGAGGTGAATCTACTGATCTCAACGGTAACGTAGAAAAAAATATATTTGAGATTATCCTCGAATTCTAAACAAATGTTTACAGCTACAAATATCACATCATTTTATTCTCTTACAGTTCTTACGGTTTCACTTTTTTATAGGGTTTAATCAAATGTTTTTATTTTAGTGTCACAAAAAGCAAAACTGACAAAAATATCTAACAATAATAAAATAATAAGACTAATTTCTAAGTAGTAGGTAATTGTTTTTTCGGTAAATGTACCACTCAATGCTTCATACTGCAATGTATAATAAATAAATTCGTCTATTACCATCTATTTCGACAACTGTTTGAGATTAAAACTAATCCTCACATATCAATATCATCCCCTGTTCCGTAACATTAAATCTATGCGCGTAATCTTTGTTTATTGACGTTATCTAACAATAGCGCGGAATTTGGGCGCTATAAAGATAATGACCGACTTGCCATGCACGATTTTTAATACGTGACTAAGCATAAGGGGTGTAAGTAACAATGGTGACGTCATAGTGTGTTAGTGTTAAATAAAATAATAGTTTGGTATGCATAACATTAAGCCCGCTAAGTGATTGATGGCTGGAATGATGTGTTGAAAATATTAGGTCAGTAATTTTTGTTACCCTGTAATTTTGTATATGGTGACGTATGTAGATGGTTCGGCCGACGGACGTGTCGTCTTTGCGTATTTTCATCAAAATTAGTGTCTCAGAAATAAAATCGTATATGCCATTTTATATAAATATGTAGCGCTATGAATTCAGATCTTTTTGTTTATTCTTTGATATAAAAAAAATACATGATAACAAGATTTCAAAATTACAAATAGTATTCAATCTTAATCTCTGGATGATGAAGTAAAAGACGTGGCCTCATTACCAGTGATATTAACGCAATTGAAAATATAGTATGAAACTAAAATTTTATGTGCTCTAAATTATTATATTATAAATATAATAAGATTATGGTTTTCAGAAAATAACTAAACGGCATTATAACTATAATTACATATACATATTTTGATACCTAAAATACGGTACTGCATTTATTGTATTTTAATTTATACAAAACACATTCGTTAGTAATATTCATAGTTCAGAGCTCCAGGAATCCAGACGTATATTTATGTAACAATCCAAGTGTTGATTAGACGGATCAAATTATCAAATGTATTAACAATTCATCCCTGCATGAAAGATTTTTTTATCACCTTCAGCATTAAGTGTTAAATTACAGTATTTCCAGCGATTAATTATTGCGCGCTACAAAACGATTTCTGTCCTTACATTTCGAAAGATAAACATTTACCTAACTGGCAACCCTTTGAAGAAGTACCCCAATACCGTGTTTGTGGAGTGTTACGATGACAATGGCTGCTTTGAGTGCAATAATTCCCAAACCCTTCCTGTATGTTAAGTATTTGTTTTGTATAGACAAACTTTTTCAAACTCTAGCTTACCATTTATCGACAATTGGGGTAAAATTACATATAATTAATTTCTAACGTAACCGTATACTGTATACCGGTATCTCCAACGATGGCGACTAGTACCAGCCACTTAACATGGTCTCTGGAACATGAGAACGGTCATGACAACTTGCTTCTGGCGGTCACTCAGATGAGTTATGACTGTATTTGTTGTTTAAATTTACAATTTTGTTCTCTAAAAGTCGTGTATAGTCTGCCAGCCCGCACTTAACGCTCTTGATTTTAGGGGATACCCGTGTCCAGCGGTGGAACAATAAAAGGACTGAAAAAAAAATTACACATCACTTGTAACCTATCTTCGTGTGAGGACTGAGAACGCTTAATAACATTATTATCATCATTATCATCAGTCTATTGCAACACATTGGCGGACATAAACCTCCCCTGAGGGGTTATGCCCATAAACCCCACGCTGGACCGAAGAGCACAGCTTCCCGCACCACCTACGCTGCTGTCCATAGGCGGTGAGGGCATTTAGCAGTGCCTAGGCAGGACGCGCCGTACCGCCATCTGCCAGCGCTGGGCTCATGTATAAATATTTCATACCTTTATTTATTTAATTATTCATATATTTATTTAATGTAAAGGACTACAGTGAATAGGCACTCCCTGAGCACACAGCCGATCGACATGTCACGAGTTTAAGTCCCGGGTCGTGCACTATTAGATTTTTCAAACTTGGATTTTCTAGTGGTGGCTGGAGTCTGGACATGTTCCCGGTGTATGGCAATAAGCACCCCCTGTTTCGTAATGGGACGTAAACGTAATTGGTGAAACGTGGGAGTATACTACACTTCTCTGTCCACCTCTTCGGGGATTACAGGTGTGATGCTACGTTACAAAAGTACTATTTATAATTATATGTAATAATAATGCTTCACGTGTAAATATTATGAGAAAACAATAAAATATTTTACCCTATATGGTTATCAACCCTGTATCTTTTCCACCACGCTGGCCACGGTGTATATTACGAACAACAGCCCTATATATTATTATACTGTTACCATAATAACCCTTAAACGAGCAATGTCTTGTGATTAGCTGCGGGAAGTTTTCTTAAAGAGTAAGCACGCAGTCAGCCGTATTAATTGTAATGGAATTCTGGTCCTTAATTTTGGTAATGGATTGGAATGTACATAGGTATTGAATTAAATGGTTCATTATCATTATAATATGAATACAGGATTTTAATACCAAATAATGACATTATATTAATGTTGCAGAAAAAATATATTTCAATTACGTCATGGTAAAAGAAAAATGGGTAACCACAATCTTTAAAATTTGTAAGCGTTGTTTTTGAGTTATAGACCAAATGGACGAACACGCCTGCTATCCCAGCAGAAGTACGCAGAGGAGTATTATAGACTTCCACGTTTCACCAGTTACGTTTACTATGGATAGCGGCTGTGTCGATTGCCATACACCGGGCACATATCCAGACTACGAGACACTACCAGAAAATCTAAGTAGAAAAATCCAATGGTGCCCGCGACCCGGGATTCTAACCCAAGACCTCTCGATTGGCAGTGGCGCTTGCAACCAACACGACCAACGAGGCAGACGAGACTAAATGATTTCTGTTTTTCTGCTTGAATTTCTTTTATCATCTCGTCAATTAACTAAAACGTTACATACAAAAACGAACATTACTCGAACACATGTACATATGGTAACGTAGAAAACAGTTAATTGCGATCGTTAGACAAAGATAGAAAGATCTTGCCAAAGATAGGGTGAATAGTTGAATTGTAGAGATATAATTAAAGTTATTATTTTTTGAGGCAAAAAATATGAACTTAATATATTTTGCGTTTATTTTTATTGTAGTTAATAGATTTTAATAAACGATAAGTAATTTACATCACGCCTGTAATACCCGAAGGGGTAGGTATAGGAGTGAAGTACACTCCCGTGTTTCACCAGTTACGTTTACGTCCCACTATGAAATAGGTGGTGAGCCTATTACCATGTTACCTACGAAGTGTAATTTTATATAGGGTTAACAAAATTATGAACTCCCAAATGCACAATTGAATCCAAATCAGCTCTTTTACTTTACATATGGTTCAATTAATTATGCTTGTCATTTCAATTAACCTGTACAACTCAGATTACATATAGGAATGCTGCTGTCATATTACCGCTGTCATCCTCAACAACATTACCATCAACTTATTATCGTCGTAACCCTTTTGGCTTTCTAGTGATGGATCCCTGATCAATTTCGTAATGAGAAAGGTTAAGGCCACAGTTTGCCACGGAACTTTACACGTGTAGATTTTCTAGGGATGTTTTTTTTTAATATAATAGCTAGTAAAATTTTATCTTAATATCGGATGACATACATAACGGTCTTGGGTATTATAATGTTGAATATCATATACCTACACCATAAAAATTTATTTCATTTCAACTGATCGTTCCTTTGCTTTCGATACCAGATAAGTGCAATAAATCATTGCCGTGATTGCCGTGCACAGCTTCTCATTCTATCTCCTGTGTTTAACTCTTGACAGATTCTTCGAACGGTTTTGTGTTTAAATATCTGCTAAATTCTTGCACTTAAGACACAGGGATACGAGAACAGTGAAGCGTACTAACATCGACATGTGTACGAGTACACTCGCGCACAACCGCCAATGGGCCGTGACGGTACAGGCGCAGTCGTTGGGCACTGTCAACGTATTTGGTGCTCATAGACATAAATAACAAATGAACATCGTACAAGTACATTTGCGTCGTAAATCGTTTATTAATATTTGCCATCTGCATCTTTTTTTGGTATTAGCTTTGTTTGTTTCAGGTTCCACGAGTTGCTAATCAATAACGTATTTTGATGTAATTTTATTCAAATAATTCATTATTATCGACGATGTATTTCTTTCTGTATATGGCATTGCTTCACTTTACTATTATTTTATTAGAATTTATTACAATTCATTTCATTAAATTATTTTCATGTAAACGCAATACGAAATTGGAATTAAGATCTAAGGTCAAAACCTTGTTTACAAGTTCCCACATAGTTCAAACCGAACTGGAACAGCGAAAGTATAGAGGCAAATATAACTTCAATGGCAGAAACTGAAATCTTGACTAATATATCTTGTTCTATGTATGGAACATTCTTCTTGTTTATTCTCGACTATTTGTAACTCGCTCTACCAAAAGCTAGCTAATATTTAGACCATTGAAGTGCCACTTAAACTATTTTTTAAAAACATAATTATTATTATTACTAACAGGAAATTTCTGGCACGTACCCGCTCGAGGGCTGATGACGTCCGACGGACACATGCTACCCCTTGCATTCAAATTAGCCAGAGGCATATGTTCCTATGTACATTTATAAAGATAAATTGTATTAACTGTACTGTCTTAGATTATTCGAACTTTTGTATTAGAAGGCGCGAGACACACTTAACTCTTTTCGATATAAGGAAAATTTGAGTTTTTAAAATAAATCGTTAGAGTTTTTGTGTAACTATGTGGAAATAGTTCGTATTATAAGGTCTTCCTAGTCGCATACATCAAGATTTGAATTCATATTTGTCAATGAAGTGTAATAAATAAAAATGAATGTTATTTAAGGTTCTTATTCCCCAACCCCAGAGACGTGTCGTAAGAGACGATTGAACTCGGCGCTAGCAGATCGCTGTGTGGTGCGGCCTGCCTAGACACGGCGAAATGCCTTGGCCGCCTATGGGCAGCGTCCTAGGCGAGGTAGAAGCTGTACTCCGCAATCACAAACCCGCAGGCCCGGCGTGGGGATTATGATCAAAAACATTTTTCGGGACATCTATATCCAGCAGTGAACTTGAAAAGGATGATGATGATGATGATGATCATACTCGCTCGATCATGATCGCAACCACTCATCCGAGGCAGTTTTTAAAATTAAAACGAACTAAACACTTTTCTACACAACAGTCAACCGTAAACCGCTCGCGGTGGTATTTCGATCCCACTTAAGATATTCAACATTTACATGTAAAATTATCGTTTAGTTGATTCGTGTGCCCCCGGGCCAACGTACTGTATTGGTTTCGTGGTTTGTCGCATTATACGGAAAAAATTAATGGACGCTTAATTTTCTACATTTGTATATTGGAGAATTCAATGCGTAATTTGGTAGTTTTAAATGTGATATATGTTAATAAATGTTATATGAGCATTGTTATATTTATTTATTTGTTTTTATTTTGACAAGTTTTTCTTTGCTCTATTATTACGTACCAGTCAGTGGTCGGCTTAAATTAAAATAATAATAATTATATTTTGTGTTTATTATTTTACAAAAGAATGTAACATTAGCAATAATTTAAAAGTTATTTTGCTATGCCTAATATAAAACCTAATGGAAATCAAATTTGAAGCCAAGTTCACTTAATATTCGATAACCTTTATTATGCCTTTTAATATGAATAGAACTTTAACGGGAACACATAGATAGCACACACCCCAACTCATTGAGTATTAAGCGGACATTGACCTATTGTAGACCCTCCATCGAATCACGATACAATGAAACGA
>DWDV01001524.1:0-13064 GCA_018245615.1 Mimoniades ocyalus | reverse complement strand
ATAGTATAATCTTATTATAAAGTGCCCTCTGCCTACCCCGTGAGGGACCTGGCGTGAAGATATCTGTGTAAAACATATTTCGTATATTTGTATATTTTCGAAAATTTATAATTATTGTCTACATTTCTAACAAACTAAGCCATATTTCTATAACAATCAGCAATCGAAATATATGAAGATATAGGTACCCAGTCATACAATGAGCAACGCTGCCCTCCTACAAAAAAAAACTAAATGCTTGGACTCCTGACACAAACAATTTTCCATTGACGACGTGGCACGGTATGGCATGGCGTGGCGTGGCATGCCATTGGCACGTAGCATTTAGCTACTATGTCACTAATTCAACAAGTACTGTTACTTCCAATTTCCAATACTATACGTCAATAGCTCTCGAAAGCAAAATATTCTTCTTTTTTTATTTTACACGTCGAATAAGCAAGAAATAACAACTAAAGTAACTCTGCTCCAGCTACAAGTTTCGCCGCAACTTATATATGAGTTCACAATTCGTAGCATCAGCAAGAGAATTATTATAATGAAAATAATATTTTTGGATGGATAGGTATAAAAATAACTAAGATTGCCTCGTTGATCATGTTGTTTGTAAGCGCGACTGCTGATCGGAAGCTCCTGGGTTTAAATCCCGGGTCGAGCACTATCAGATTTTTCTAATTTAGATGTTCTAGTAGTAGCTCGGAGTCTGGAAATATGTCCGATGAATGGCAATAGGCTCACTACCTATTCCATAGTGGGATGTACACGTAACTGGTGAAACATGGGAGTGTCCTCCATTTCTCTGCCTACCTCTTCGGGGATTGCAGACGTGCTGTTAAGTAAAAAAAAATATTTAATTATTTATATTATCTCAACATCACTTTAACATTTTCTTCCATTCCGCATGTCTTTCGCTAGTTTCTAATTTGTTCAAGGGTCAGCACCGCATGTTTTTTCCCATCCCTCTTTATTAGGCATCATCCATATATTCAGCCTGTTCTTATTTATAGCTTTTATGTTATTTCAACCAAAATTTCCCAAGTTCTTCATCCCTTATATTCTTATATGAATACATTCATGTCTCTCCATCTTATTTTATTGAAGCAATATAATGTTAATATCTCTTACGCTATTATATTACATCCAGAGAAACAAAACGTGAAGTTAATCCACTGTTGTTGGACACAGGCCTCTCCCAAGGTAAACCACGACTCTCAATCCTCCGTATTTATAAAGCCAGAGAGTTATCAACATTTTAACACATACTCGTAACATATAAAATAAATGCATAATACACATTTTTGTTTGACACTCGGCCTCCCGCTGCCAACTCCATAAGGGACCTGGCATTATGATACACAAATATATTGGCATAATACTACGTTCCTGCCAATATTATAAATGTAACAGGTGTTATTGTTGGTTTGGATGTTTGCCCATGAATCACGCAAAAAATACTTCATGAATTCAAATAAACAGGCTACTTTTTATTCTGAAAGTTGTCTCATTTTCGACGAGACTCAATTTCGACAAGCAATTTTTTTAGGTATAATCATATTGATCCATTTTGATTTTAAATTATTAGATCTTAAGATAATAGATGAATTCTTTTCCTGACCACGTGAACAAAGTCGCGGGAAGAAGCTGGTTAATAAATAATACACGGTTATGTTCTTTTTTTATTTCAATTCAAATTATTATTTTCTTCAATTCAAACAGTAAATATAAAACTGCTTACAACAACGTTTTCCACTTTTGTTTCTATCGTTACAAAATATTCATTTTAATACTTAACATAAAGATAATTTCAATTACGGGTCCCATCTAATTAAACCACAAAATGAGTTGTTTCCCAGACATAACTTAGTTTACTCCCAGCAACATGTGAACATTCAGTATAACTTGAGCTCTCTTGTTTTTGCTCCTTTTTACATAAACCTGTCGAAATTTGTCATTGTAATTTATACTAGCTTAGACATGAAAAAGAAAATTGCCTATTTATTAATTTCAATTTTATTGGATATAATAACTATGTTATGAATATAAATCATAACGAATACTAAAATAACAATAAATTACTGAAATATGTACGCCATAATTATCTCTTTGGGTTTAATAATTTATAGGAAATTTAAAGACAGTTAAAAAAATAATCTACTAGTGGTCTGATTATCAATCTGCACTGAAGCATGGTAGCTGAAGAGAATCCAAGCGTCTCCAATTTACTAGAAGGAACCATAGCAAATGTATGTCACAGTATGGATATCCTTAATTTTTTTACAAGTGCAGAATTTAAAACAAGTTAATTAAACAAGATCGCTGTTTATTTGTAACGTACCCGAAACGTCTAAGTTTTGAATCAAATGACTGGTTCTGTGGAGATATACGAATACAAACGTTTACTTAAGAGTTTGATACGTTCCAAACAAATTCCATTAACGTTTTACGGTTTTACATTTTAAACAGATGTTTGGCACCCCGAAATTTCTGAATTTCACCAAATTCAGAAATTGCGGAATTTCGTGTAACTTAATTTCGATTTGGGTCATCGTTTTAATTGTGCCGAACTTTACGAGATTTGAAAACGGAAGTGTAAGACAAAGACGGTCATTTCCATAAAATTAATTTGAATTGTATGAATTATTCTAATTTAACACTTACATTAGAAGAAAAGGTTCTGAGATGAAACATAAAATGGGGGCCATCCGTCGCCAGCTAGCTGCTTAAATACATGTAACCTGTTTTTTTAATTTTGTGGCACATCGAATCATACAAATAATAATTTTGGAAACATCCCGTAATTTATGTACATATGTAACTACCATTAGAAAAACATGAACTTAATACGACGACATAAAATGTGCAAATGTTTTTCTTTCTTATTTCAATTCATATGTAAAAAAAAATATCGAAATTGATACAATAGTAGATACAAATATTAATACAAAGTATGTATTTATTTAACAATACACACTGTTGAGACATTATCCGAATATAACCATATAAAAGTATGTACATAATTAAGTAATTACAGCTACAGTACACATTGTCTTGTCATAGACTTAAACTTTTTTCTACAATAGAAACAAATGTTATTAATAATAATCAAATTAACATTACCAGAACAGATAAACAATATTTATCTCTTAAAACGTTTGCATAAGCAAAGTACTAATTTACCTCACTCGCATTTGGCGTAACAATGCAACTGTGAACAAAGTCCAATAACTAGCGTGGGAAGAAACGAGAGAAGCCAGGTGCTCCCTGTTTTATTTATTCTGCTCTAGTATAAAACTTGTTACACACAAACGCTTTCAGAGACGGAACACTAACATAGAAAGGCAAATAGATATATGGATGCCGCACTTTACATGGAATAATTATTTCTTTAAACTACTTCCATAGTATACTAGCACATTCTAAAAATATTTTAATATACCTAAAGTAATAAATAATATTTTAACTAACCAAAAATGGCCATAAGTTAATAAAAGATGAAAGAATTGTGATTAACTGATGTGAAACTCGTAACTAATAACTGTTTACAAATTAATCATCATAATACAATGTTCAATGAAATGAAAGATACTCGTAGTAAAACGCGACTAGTTACAATCTTCGCAAACGATAATATTATTAAAGGAACTGCTGTATCTTCAAAGAATCTCACAAATGAATGTTTACGAGAACGCATTCGTATTGTCCATTGAATATAAAATGTTTACAAAAGCCAATAATTCTTGCGGTCGTTGCATTACAACAAACAAGTATAACTAAGTAGTCGGTGAACGAAACCAGATGGGAATGGACGCAAAAACCTACCTCATTTTGTTTCTAGCGCTCCGGTTCGCCACCGTAAGTACGGTTCAAGTACTAAATAGACAGTTTTCGTTGTTAAGCTCTTTCTCGTTTCCTGTTTTTGTGTTAAGCTTCAGAATTCCCAAGCAAGCACTGTTTTTAGTTGTCATGTGTATGTGAGCCGAAACTTTAACAAATTCACCATTCACTGACTGAACTTTGTTTTATTATTAATAAAGAATAACTTAAAATATCAGCTGTACGGGAACAAATATTCTAACTTACAGTCAAGCTCGAATCACTTTTACTTAGGTATCTAAATTCCTTATCCTAGTAGTTATCCTTGGAATATAAAAAAAATACACTATTATTATGATAAGGACTTTCCTCGAGCAGCTATTTAGAATCTTTCGTGATTTCAGCGCTGAGAAATCAATTTCAGTGACTATCAATACGGAAATTCAAAATAAAATTAATATTATAGTACCACGACAATATCGTTTGTATTAGTAAGTATAATACAAATATTAAAAGAGAATTCTTCTCCCTTTAAAGAACTCCCTCTGTTTCTCAAATGTCCTGAAGTAAAGGATGTTCTTTGTTTTTATTTACAGTGCGAATCGAAACAATTTCAAGAAGAGCCGCGCTCTTTGCGAGAGATGCGCCGAGAAATCCATTATCTTTCAAAGCGACATATGCTGCCACGAGAGACAGAGAGAAAAAGACGCACGACGACTCAAAGAACGAAGGAGATTCGAAAAAAGGTAATAGGTTTTAAAAGAATGAAATACACAATCCAAAGTAATGAAAGCTTAAGCAGGTTAAAATTCAGTCATATACTCCGAGAAATTTTGGATTCAAATCCTGGCAAAACCTCTTCCTTTACGAAGATATATGCGTTTTAAATCTTAATAATGATTTATCAGCTATAGTCAACTTCGTCAGATGACTTTGGCCTAATTGTTGTATGAAGACTTTCGACCCTCGATTTCGCTGGACGTTTCATTCATAGAGCTTGTATTAAAGCTTCTGAGGTCGCGTCTTACTAGCTTTGAGATCCTGCTATTCAAATATGACGGAGTCACTATAGGATTACTGAAGAAAGGAGGTAGTAGGATTTACTGAAATGGCTTTTCTAAAACACTTACTTGGATTTACTAAAACACTTTGAGGAAACCTGTACATCTTAGAGTTATAGATAGTGTTCGCCATCATATTAAAAATAGGAATAAAAGGAGTGCTAGAAAACACTTATTATGAAATAACTAAATTGCTTATAATCATTATATCCCCCCTTATTATATGCTATGAAGCGTATATACTTGGGGCTGTCCAGGTGGCCGTCTCAAGTACCATTGGAAAAGGACCTGTGCGACTTCCGGGTGGACGACTAGGGCGAGATGTCGCAGGATAGACCGAAATAGAGACTTTTCTTGTCGGAGGCCAAGACTCATTTTGGGTCTTCGCGCCACTAAGTAACTAACGACTATTATCCCCCCCCCCACATCCCCCCCAAATTATTTCGCTCATTCCCGACTCATGTCTAAATGGACATTTTATAATTCTTAAAGGTCCTTTTGCTATTAATGTAAAGTTATTATTAATACTTTATTATTTATTACCCGAAATTGATATGATATTTAACTGTATTTCAATAAATAATTTCCCTCTCCTCATTTTAATTTTATAATGAGATAAATGTCAGCCCTCAGGTCATCTACGTCCTCTAAAGGAGGATGATATGGAAAACGACGAAGTAGTATCCGTTGCTATCGGACCGCCCGCAACACGCCCGAAGTATGAAAAGTCCTGGAAACCACGACAAGCTTCTAACTCAACCGCTAGTGCATCGAAATTTGTCAAAGATGTTTTAGTGCAGTTAGGAAGAGAATTTCTTACCCACAAAATAAGCGATGAGTTTGTCTTTGGACAATACGTAGGTAATACCATGAAAAATATGACAATAGATACGAAAACAAAAATGCAGCACGAGATATTGGAGTTAATAATGAAATACCAGAAGACTAATAATGGTGAAATACCACAGAAGCAGGCACAATATGAGCAAAAACCCCAAATGGAGGTAATAGCCGATTTTAAAGACAAAGATAAGAAGTTTAGTGGCAACGAGACGGAAGAAGGTTGGCCTGACTTCTCGAATCTGGCAAAAATTGTTGGTTGAAAGATAAATAATTTTACATTACATAATAAGATATATATGTAAATAAAACATATACTAAATGTAATTCTATCAAATTTCTGTTTATACATTGCAAAAATGATGTATTAACTGATTATCTATTATCTTATTTGCCTGTTTGGTGTACTCGTAGGTAGCAGGCAGTTCCATCAAATCCTTATGTTATTAATCATTGTGCACGTGTATTAGTTAGGAAAGAAATTAGGAGGGCGAATGGATGAAAGCCGTTAAGAAAAATCAGCAACAGAAAATTTAGTGATGTCTATTATTAAAAAAACTATTTTTATGTTGAATATAAGAAAAAATTATGAAATTAAATATTTGCTAATGTGTCACACATCACATACCTACAATACGTTGAAAAACTTCTAATTGCAAACACGAATTCTGAAAATGCATGTACGTATTTTTTAAAATATATAGGACCTTAAATACTGTTTGACACTACCACTCAAATATCTGATCAACATCAGTAAAATATACCTTCCAAATACCTTTAATAGAAATTGTGGAATTTCCACAACTTTTAAACGGAGATGCTAATTCCTTCCAAAGTTTGATATTAACCCAGATCAAGACAGCCGATTATACCAATCTATGTGTAAAAGTATTAATACCTACTTACGAGTATGTCGAGAGGCCTTAAGTAATAAAGTTGAAAAATTATTAATCAAGCACCATCTAATAAATAAATATACAATTACTTCCAGAGTTTTGCAACATAATAACAATAAAATATCGTTCACAATAATGAATAATTCATTAGTTCCAACATGATTCGACATAATATGAAAAGTTGCTGCTGTTAATGAGATCCGCGTTGTGTAGAGATTAGGAACAATACTGTGTATTGTATTGTTCTACCCATTACCTGATTAAAGCCCACAGCTTTTAGCTCTTCGATGGAACAAAGGAACTGATTTCATTACGTTATGCGAGTTCCTCACACACTCTCTTTGTTCTCGACATATTAGGCCACCGTTTCGTATTTTATTTACTGTTCCGTTTGGATATAATATAATTTAATTATAGATTAATATTAGAAAAGGAACATAATGATAAATTTGTTGCATACTAGATACATATTATACTTTGCATAAATATACAAAATCATGCTTAATAATAAGATCCAACTTGAACAAACGTTATTAATATATCGTTACGCCAGGGTCTCTTAGAGGGTAGACAGAGAGCACTGAGTGCCAAATATTCCATCCTTATAGGTCTGACGTGCTTCTTCTACATTCAAAACTCTCTTAATAACTGCCCGCTAGTTACAAAGATTTATAATTCCTCATTAGCATCATCTGTTTGATCTATTTGATTGAGATTAATGTGTCTTGCTTTATTTCGGCATCTGAATCTATCGACATTCGCATTGTATGTTTGTTTTGTCATCGTCCCATGTGTCATTCCACGTACATATTAAGTAACAATTATTTTTGTTTTTCTTGTTACATGTTTCTCGCTTTTTAAGCAACACCTACACTATATAAATTATATAATATTCAAAGCTATTTTTTTCAATAGGAAAAATAGCAAAGTAAAGGCTCATTTTCATTGGTCGTTCTGGCTCGCATTCGCGGTGCGAGAGATTTCTGTAACGCATACCATAGACCCCGTACTTGGGGAACTATTTTGAATGTTCTATAGCCCGTATTCGGGCGGCTACGAGAAATTTCTGTAACGCATGCCATAAGACACGCGTGCAAGGAACCGTACATTGCGCGCGAGCAGTATTTGCGAATATAAAACAATCGTGACTGAATTTAAAAAGATCGACTAATTTCCTTTGTCGATATTCAGCATGCGGGGAATACCCGCAGGTGGCGTTACTACCACTGTATCGACTTGTTGATTTTCATTGGTCGTTAGCCCGCCTGCGAGGAGTCCCCGCATGCTGTATATAGACCGAGCTATCGACCAATGAGATGAACCCTAATGTACTACATATCTACTTACAGATTAACACTAATAATTAAGATTAAAAATAAACATAAACACATTCACACGCAGGCACACACACACACACACACACACAAAGACACGCACGCACGCACATACACGCATACACGTACGCGTACTCACACACTCACACACATACAAATGCATATAACAAACACATACATACACCTAGACACATACGCATTCGCATACACATGCATGCACCCCCTAACTATGTAAAACCTTAGTACCTAATACTTTAGTACCTAAACTCTATAGCTGTATATAGCTGTACATAGAAGGAACTGACTCCTAGGCCACAGCTTACGCTTTTCTATGACTTGGGGCTCCTAATATATGTATGTCCTCAATTTTGGCTAATAAATCATCATTATTATTATACTTAAAATAAAACCTTAATTTCGATTTTGCTTACAAGCTTTTTGAAATCTGAATACACTGAGTTTGAACAAACACCCGATATTCGGCATAACATGGACTTAAAACGGTCACTAAAAAGCATTTCATGAAATCTGCGGTACTTCTCTAATATCGTTCTGTATTAACGAAACCCAATTACATAATTTCAAAACGTCTCGGGGACATAATCAGTTCTTTCAGTTAACTCTTAGCCATCTTTTTTTTCATTTCTCTAATTTGAAAGCAATTACCACTATTTCATATTAGCGATTTCGGAATGTACACATTCCTATTAAAATTACCCAACTTAAGAGATTTGAAGTAATTTACAATGCTTGGTGATTTCCCATTAAAAAAAAACATTTGTTTTTTATTATGATAATTTGATTATTCTAAAAAGCGCCAAACGCAATACATACTGAAAAATGACGAAATGAGGCATGTAACTTACAAAAGTGCTTCGCGTAGAGATGGTGCATAAAAAATGCTTCGCGTAGCCATAGTACATATTGTTATAAAAATGCTTCGCGTAGACTTGGTACCTATAAAAATGATTAACGTAGACATGGTACATAAAAAATGCTTCGCGTAGACATGGTACGTAAAAATTTCTTCGCATTCTGAACACGCTAGTATGATAGCGTTGTTACTGTGAGTCGAGTGAAGTGCGTCTGAATATCCGGCGGTTCTAATTAGGGAGCGCTCACGAACTTTTTTAATTGGACTCTTACCCCGCCAACTCGCTTTGACGTGCTCTCGCCGAGTGAAATGCCGATGGGTTATTATTATATCGCGACTTTGATCAGTTCGATTGAGCCGCTCATACAACTGACATACTCAGGTATCGTAACAGCACGCTTGTAACCCTCGTTGAGAGAGGCAGAGAATGTAGTACACTCCCACGTTTTACCAGTTATGTTTACGTCCCGCTATGGAAAATGTGGTGCGTGAGCATATTGCCATGCACCGGGCACGAATCTAGACTCCGGGGAACCACCAGAAATTTCTACTAGAAATTTTTAAGTTAGAAAAATCCAAATAATACCCGATCCGGAATTAAAACCCTGGACGTCTCTTAATAACGGGTCACTTCAAAAAATCTCACTACCACACTAATTAGCACACAGCACATCTTTTTACACCTCCAAGAAAGTAAGGGAAGTGAATGAATCAAATCCCATTATTTCTGTGTACACTTACCAGTAAGTACACCATAAAATTTATTCTATGAAGTACGCGATTCTTAAGAAATCCGTATAAAAATAGTAACAAAGCCAGTCAATATCGCAACCGGGAGAGACCCTTGAGCCGTAATCGCCGCGGGAACGAAGTTGTGCCTAAAAGCAAACAGCAATAAAGGGAAAGTTGAAGGGGCTAGGTGTAGCCACTTAGCGCGGGTGCCCTCTGGCAGCGTTAGAGAGAAACATCCTGCGCTGCAACAACCAGCGCTGACGTCATAACACACCCAAAACTGTTGCACCTTCGGCTATTTCTTAAATTCATATTTTACATGTACATAATATATATGATTCATGTTACAAGATTTTTGTACAGCTTGCCCAATTTTCATTTACAGAAAATTAAAACTTTCATAGAGTTGATTCCATTGAGATAATAGCATCGGTTTTGGGTTTTAAGCTAGCTAGTGAACTGGATATCAAACGTGCTCACAAAATATATTACTCAGCAAGCGTGTTAAAATCATTGGGAAAATAAATCCGAAACCGCTTCGACTGAGGCCACAGATCGTTCAAGGAGTAAAAAAAACGAAAGATAAGTTGGTAATGTACTCACAGTAAATTAATTTCTTTCGCTCCAAGGCCTCTGCGGGGAAGAAACTCCGTTAATTACTGGTCGGCCTCGTTCCTTACCGAAAAGATCTAAAATTCGTAAACTGCCAACACTTTGAGTGATAATTTTAAAATAACATGGACTGTGCATTTGAAAACATGCCAAAATACTTCAAATTGATTTAAAAGTTTACTATAGTAACTTTTCAACTTTAGTAACTTTACAACATAGGCCTCCACTGAGCGGTTTTTGATCATAATCCTCCGGCGAGTTAAATCACAGAGCACAGCTTCTCACATCGCCTACGCTGCTGCCCCTAGGCGGTCAGGGCATGAAGCCGAGCCTAAGTTAGCCGCGCCATACCGCGATCTGCTAGCGCCAGTTTTAGTCGCCTCTTACGACAGCGCGATAGCCTGGGTTAACGAGGTATTGTTTGTACGCCTCGACACCAAAAGGCCGTTTATCTGTAAATGTACAAAGGTTATTGGCTTTTATTAACCAATATATTATAGCCAATAACAACAACCCACATTCCCAGCGTGGGGATTATGGCCATAACCCCTGAGACGAGGTCGCCATCCAGCAGTGAAGTTCAATAGGCTGATGACGACGCTATAGCCGTTGTTAATAAATGTCCTCAAATTGATATGCCCTTCGTTCAATTGCTTCGCTCTTAGTAAGGAAAAAAAAACGGAATAATTTAAATTGTCATTAGCATTAATTTATCAATTTTATGGATTGTACAAAAGTGCTTTTTGCTTGTTCAAACGTTCACGTTTGCCTTTAGAGCAAAAACTGTGTACATATTCAATTTCATCAAAGCAAACATAGTAACTTTCATATTTATAACATTTGGATGAATTCATAAAATAAAACAACGTAATATCATCATAGAGTATTATCATTTGCATAATGAAAAAAAAAGTTTTCAATGTAGAATAGGTCGGTGTAATATACCGAATGAAGCCACACATGTGATATTTAAACAAAGCCGAACTGATACAGCGATTAGCACACAATCAAATGTTAGTTCCGCATAACAAAGCATTTGGACCGATAAATGATTTCCAATACGATTCACACATCACGGCTGCTTTCAACGAAGAGATTTACAATCGCAATGCAATATTCAGAGTTAGGACCGGATCCGACTGGATAAGAACCGACGATAAAATACATCGCTCACTAACCATATGATACCTGGAAGATTTCAATCTGTAAGTGAGAATTCTTTCAACCCTACCTCTCTTCCTCTCCTCATACTTCCTCTCTCCAAGAATTATTATAAAACAAAACGGTTTACTCATAAAAATCATCTATTACTTTGATTAATCTCATAATGGACTTAAACGAAAATATTAATTTTATGATATCCTAGCTCAACTCACTTTTACTAGCATTTTGTAAGACAGCCCCCTAGATTCACAGTAGTTCAAATCCCGATTCGGCACTAAAACGCGCAAATTGCAGTGCAACTGTTAAAAGCCTACAATTCGTCACCAACGACAGCATACTCTCCATAGTCGCGAAATAATAGCCGTAGAACCACAGCGTACGAAGCGGAGTTGAGCTAAAAGCATTCTTATTCCACAAAACATACGTCTAAAACGAATGTGATCACAGAATGGCAGTGTACAGATATCGACCAGAGTACAGATATTGACCAGAGTACTTAGATCTCTGACAAATGGCACAATAATTGTCCATAAAAAAGACATAATTGTTATCTTAACAAGAATATTGTTTATACCGCAAACTATTAAATTCATTGTCTATATGGGTATATATCGCTTGTCGGAATATTCTGCGGCATAAAGATCTGAATATCTTATTCAGCCACACCTACTATTGAAACCGTTAATCGTTACTAATATTTCTACAAACATCAATAATAATCCTTTAAACAACAAATAATCCTTTAAACACTTTGAATCTAAAGAGCAAAAAAACCATTAGGCTTATTTCTTTTATGGCGTATGTAACTACATATTATATAAACCTATTACCCAAAGTTAGAGGTAGTAATAAAATAGATTTGTAACCGAGCAGACGTTTTTTAATTAATTTTGAAACGAACCTTTTTATTTAATTTTGAACACTAATTTATCATCTTAATTTCAGAATCTACACTGCTTCCTTTAATTCCAACCACCACTTCAGTACTAAACGTTGATAACAGTTGGTGTTATTACACCTTACTGTCAAACGACCCTACCCTACCTACCATTGATATCCCTCATATTTTACAGCTTCATAACAATTCAATGTTACCTTGATCAAACGTAATAATGATTTAGATCAGTCACTTGTCTCTCTTTGACTTTCGACATATGCTATCAGAATCTATGGGATGGGAATATACGAAGATTTACTTGTGAACATAGATCAATTTCCCGATACATTATATCAACAATGGAAGCTATTAATGCGTTAGTTGAGGATAAATCATATACAGGACTAGGACAGGTCAGGGCTATAGAGAGCAACAATTAATACTGTTCTATTGAAACTCATCTACTACATATAGCTTCAAATTGTTCACTCGATTGAAACGAGCTGTCGATAACTAAACACAATGTGCCGGCGGATTCAAATAGAGACGAAATTGGCAAAGGGGTAACCATACGACTGTGAACTAATGTAGGACAAAACTTTAATAACATTTTGAATATTTTATATATGAAGAGAATGATCACAATCGAGTAAACAGCGGTTACAAGAGCATCTGAATAAGACTGTTATAGTTAGATAGTGGAAATTATTAATTTGTATAATAATTCTTAGTAAGGAACAACACCATTAGCATAATTTAAAGAAAAAAGAAAAGTAACATCACCCCTGTAATCCCCGAAGAGGTAAGCAGAGGAATGTAGAACACTCCCACGTTTCACCAGTTACTTTTAAGTCCCACGAT
>DWDV01001523.1:0-13072 GCA_018245615.1 Mimoniades ocyalus | reverse complement strand
TTCCCCCTCCCCACCCGCGACTTCCATCCCGCGAGAGTTCAATTATTTTGAACTCCGCTTCGGAACAGCCGAACGACGTAGAAATATTGCCGAATGTCTCTGGTTGAAGGGGTACAGGTTGTAGACATATATGAGCATTTTTTATTTAATATTTATCGCATTTATTTATTTTTTGTTTTTACAACGCTATATAATGAGGATACCCTAATGTAAGTGGCACTCCTTCGAAGGTTGTCCCGGTTTTTGGCTTCCCGTTCTGATCCGAAGTGCTGCCTGCGAATCCGGGGAGCGTGCATGTATTCATCACCAGTCAAATGTTTGAACACTTGAGTAATTGCTTTGCAGGGAGCGTAGATACTCGTGAACTGTAACGGCTGGGACAGCCTTCTCGAGATGTAGCAAGTACGGGAACGACTAGTGTGAGATACAGAGTGCATGGAGAGACACTGCCCGAACAGAGCGCCAAGACGAGATGTGGCAGTGACCCTTAGAAGGGCGGTCGCGACAGCAGCCGACTTGATGCACATTATACTGAATACGAGCTGCCGATGCTTTTGTGTCTGCGGTGTTCATAACGTTACTGGCCAAAGAACGTTGTTTATTTTGATTCCGGAGAACCTATTCTGCTTCAATTTGCTTACCAGCGTCATGTTTAATTGTTATTTGTTTTTTGTTTTCTTTTTTTATTATTTTTTTTCCGATAGCAATACCGTAGTTAGAGTTTACTTTGGAAGTTTGTATGCGAGTAGTGTGCTATTTTAAAAACCAATGTTTTTTCCGTTCCCCCGTTCATTTGTCCCGGTCCCACCTTGCATGCCACTAACACGTTGAAGGTCTGGTGCATGAAGCTTGTTCGTAGTTCTTAGTGTTAGCGGAGTTGTTTTAATGCGCTTCACATGTGTTATTATTATTATGATTTTATTTGTGCTGTCACAATGACGTCCCCAATTGTTTATTGGTTTCTATTGCTTATTGATGAAAAGAGTAAAATCACTTGACGTCATACCGCCATCAGAATTATCACTTTGCGATCATTGTAATGATTAATTTGCTCACAGGATTTGTTTATTTTGCAATTAAAATCCCGTTTAACGAAAGATTCATCACGATGCAGTCCGATGGTTTTTTTTTTATTTCGACCCATATATTGTGACGATATCCGCAAGTGTCAATTTTAACAGATGCGTGTGTGTAAAATTTGCAGGAAATAATTTGAAGAAGTGTCGGGCGCGATACGGTTTGGACCAACAGAATCAGTGGTGTAAACCATGCAGGTGGGCATTCAAACGCTTTTATAAAGATTTTTTTTTTTACTTTCGGTTACCAACAGATTTTCTTTTCAATTCCCAAGTGCGGCGGCCAACAGCGTCCGCCGCCGCTCTTGGCCGCCGCCGCTGCACAGTCATATTGTTTCTATGTGGAAAGACTTGGCTTGTCTCTTACATTGTTATTTTACGGCAAGTCTGAAAGAGCCTGGTCGTAACATACCTTTTGTTTTACAGTCGACACTGATCACACTGAATTATTACTTTACAAATAACCAGTAGACGTTGTGTACTTGTTTCATTTTTATTTTATTTTTGAATATTTCTTTATATAATTTAATAATTATGAACAGTCGCACGATACAAAGTGCCTGTTGCGCCGTGCTCTTTGTTTAGATGATAGTCTAGAAGGGCACAGTGCGCGGAGCGAAGCAGGGAACGATTCAGAAAATGTGTCTTTTCACAAAGAAATAAGAAATGCGATTGTAGAGTGACACGAAATAGATTTTTTTGAAAGTAGACCGAGTGTGGAACAGTAGCGGTGTAGGACCATAGATACTAGCGACGCTAGATGATCACAGAGGGGGCAATCATCTGTCGAAGGAAGCTTTCAAAAAAATCTCTTGACACATTTTCTGAATTACGCTCGCTTGATGTTTCGGAACGTTTTCTTTTGTTTACGATAGAGAGTTAATATACGGATAAATGTGAAGATGTAATTTTACTCACTGAAGTGTTTTCTCCACTCATGATTGCCGCTTCTCACGGATCGATGCTGGATGTCGCTGGCACTATTGGTGATGTTGTTGTCCGATGGCTCGTTCGCGTTCCAACTACCGCCGATCGCCGCTTGACTCTACATGTTCTACATCTTTCTTCCTGCTCCACCTTTTTACTTGCTTTTTACTTCCCTTGTTCATTTTAATCTTTTTATTTTACCGCATATCAAATTTTTCAAAAATCTCCAATTTGCACTTATTTGGTTCATTTCTTTGGTTCATTTATATATTTACTGTAAAATATGTTATATATGTTAATTTTTTATACGCACCACTATCGTTGTTATATTATAATCTTCAAACTTAACACATTTCTTTTTGTCTTATATATTTTTGTATAATTGTCATACGTTATATATTAATATCATTCCATCTTTCTTTCCTATCATTTATTAATTCAATCATTCCATCATTTCTTCCTACCATTAATTCAATCAATCATTCCTGTCACGCACCACACTAACCACAATCAGCCCCGAGTCAAGTAGCGTGATGGTGTCGGGTGGGTTAGGGCTGCTCCGACCAGAGCCGGCGACTCCGCTGCCGGCCGCCAGCCTGGTCGGGAGCCCGCCCCAAGAGCCCACGTATGTGAACCTCTAGTGTCGGCCTGCCGCCGCCGGACTACGAACGGTCAGTTCAACCACCCTGGTTACGTAGGAATCATCGAGGTCACGAGATGTTGGCATTGTACAGTTTTAGCTTGAGCATGACTTTTTTTTTTGCGAATTAATTTAGTGTTGTGATATCTTGTCATTAATGTTAGTTGTGAACCAAATCAACTGATTTATCTATTACTAGATTTTGATTTGTTTTTTGTTTACCAATGTCGCTTAGCGTAACTGTATGCATTTGAATTTTTTTTATCTCATTTTATCGTAACAATCCTACCATTTTACTTCGTTATATATTCATGGTATTTCTTATAAAAAATTGTTTCAAATTCCATATTATATTCGTATAGTAATGCGATGCCAATTTCTCAGTTGTCAGCAAGTTTCCAAGTTATCTCTTTCACCCCTGAGCTGTATAATTAAAAAAAAAATACCTGGATCTATTCAACATTTTTGAGCTTTATCCGCAGGCATATTTTTATTGCTTCCTGTTACGTGTTCCCCGTAAGCCTGAATATCGTGTAACGCCGTTGTTTCAGCATTGTCCAGTAGTACTTTTATTTCGCTTCCGACCCTTTTACACATTTGAGTGAATTCTTCAATTCCTGAATGGAATTTAGCATGAGCGTTGATTTCATTGTCTTTTTGTCTTTTTTTTTGTTTTCAATATTCTTTTTAACAATTTCCTCGCATGTGTTTATTTTAACATCTTTGATGATCGTGTTAGTTGTTGTTGTTATTGTTGATGTTTTTTTTTTACTTAATATTATTTTATTGTGAGGATTTCAGGGTTGTTTTGGACTATTTGAAAGTTAAATTCCACATATGAGATTATGCGAAACATTCATTTGCCGAAAAGGAACCTCGAACGAAACTATCCTGAAGTTTTAGTTAATCGTTGTAATCAACTAATGCTTAAGTTAAAGCCGTTGTAAGAATATAACGATTTTTATTTGTATGTCGATACATATTAAATTTAGATATGCATTTTTTTTATTTCATGCTCTCAAGCATTTACTTTATTGGCACGCAATGATCTTAGTATTGATATCTGAAATTTGAACCTTTAGTACATACAAACCATCACTTGAAAATATTGTTAGGAATACACCTATACAATAAATAAAATCGCAATTCTAATGTATTTCCATTAAGAGTAAAGTCAAGAGCAAATAGCTATGCTTGCACGGCAATACTTCGTCGTATCGTCAAAGGTCCAAATTTCGGCGCCGTCAAAGCTACAGCACGGGCTCACGGACCGACGTTTGCAGGCGGAAGAAGAAGTGCGTTCGCTACATGGAGGCGCTAGCGGCGGCGTCCGGCAGCCTGGCGCCCGGCGCCGCGCCGCCCTCGCCCTGCTCCGACGAGAACGTTAAGCTGGAGGAGCTGTCGGACGCGTCCAGCGACGACGCCGACACGCCGCTCACGGCCGCGTCCAGCCCCGGCGCGCTCAGCGCGCTCTCCTCGCTGGCCTCGCCCGCCTCCGACCCGCCGCCGCGCAACCCCGTCGGCACCAACCCGCGCGACGCCAACAATCCCCTCTCCGTCAACCAGCTCACGTCGCAGTCGTGGCCGCGCACGGCCGCGCGCCGCCACGAGGTCATATTCGTGTCGTAGTGACGGCCCGCTGGCCGCGGCCGGCTCGGTCCCGCCCTCCGCTGCGATTGCAGCCCGAGCTCCGGAACCCACCGGGGTGGAATCCTGGCGGAGCGTGACCCCGTACGAAGTGATCGTCGACTGACACCAGTGACGTGTTTGTGGTTCAGTGAAGCGCCGGCGGGCGCGCGGCCGCGAGCCTTCGGCGAGTCCCCAGCGGTTATTATCGGGTGCTAAAACACGGGTCCCCGGCCGGCAGCGCCGCCGCCCGTGCTGTGAGAGATAACATTGTACATTGTCTAACGTAATTTATTGTAGTGAACACCTTAACTTTAATACCGTTCGTACCTTTAAGTCCCGACAAGATACAGTCAACGTTGTTTATGATCTCAAATATAAAAAGGTAAAATAAAGGAACGTGAGCCGCATTCGAGTCGTTCACTGAGTGTTTAAGCCCATAATTGTATCGCCCGATTACTACATATTAATGTTAATAAGCTCTTTCTGTATAACTAGTCACAGCTCCCTCGTGCCATTCTCGTAATCAATAGTGTCCGCTAGATGCTTGTAACGATAGCGGATCAAAGTAATGAAACACTTTTTTTTACATCATCACGATGGCTCCTCAGAACTCGGCCCGCGGCGTCGCGGTCGTACTTTTGAACTTCACAATCACACGTGTAACTGTATAATTAATAATGATGTATAACGCCAAATTGGATATTGTATCGCGACGACGATATAGTTGATATATGTATTTAAAATAGACAAAGCTTCGAGATTAATGCGATATTCCATGAAATAGACAATCGTCACCAGCTGTCCCGTTCGTCGGAGGCGCGGGCGCGCACGCGAGCGACAAGGACGGACGCACGGCCGTCGGTCGCGCGCGCGCCCGCGGCTCCCGGTAGCGCTAGCGTCTTGTTTAGTTTAACTTTCCCTTCGCGTCTCGCGTGTAAAGTAACGTATTAAGGCGCCGCGAGGGGGATTCTGTTTTTCCGTTGTGCGGAATTGTTAGACTGTCGTAGATTAGATTAGGCATGTTGTATGAGATGTACCGATGGTGTACCGCTGACCTTTCTCGTTTGACTCGCGTCGTGCGTCGCAATGGGCACGTGACCGTGCGACGTCACTTCTGTTCCAACAGCGAACACAGCTGATACCATTGACATTTTAAAAATGGAACACTCATTATCTTACCCAATTTTAACTGTCGTTTTTACTGTTTTCATCGGTTTGTGTATTGTTTACTGTTCACCCCTGTATATTCCTTCGTTTTTAGATGTTGTACCAGTTGTTTTCGTTGCGCACTGTGTTATTCCTCGCCACCGGAGGGTCACTTGTACATCATCATCCTGTATATGTGTAAGTACACGCGGTGTAAATGTATAATAAAGATTAGGCTTAATTTAACTGTGTCATACTAGCTGGTAAGTGTACTATTCTACTTATGTATAATTATACATATATACATTATTAACTATATGAGGAAAAAATGTTTAAATGGGAAATATTAGTACGGATTCTGACGCGAAAGTGCGAAGACTTCATCGGCATGTTATACATATCTGGTAATAATGATAATCGTTTAATCGTTTTTGTGAAACGACGACCCCCGGAGTGCGTTAAACTCGGTAATGTAAATAATGTTTGTAATTCACGAAATGGATATTTAGAAAGTTTTGGTATTATACATATATATTGAAAAAAATAATTAATATTGCATTTATTATTATTACTATTATATTGAAAATAAAAGAATTATTAGCGCCCTCGGAATGTTCTCGGACGGTTTGTTTTGTCCAACACATCTTTTTGTTAATTACTTTTTTATTGTTATTATTAAGAATTTTAACATTGTTGAATGCAATATCAAACCCATGACGTAGACAAAATGTAACTGCGAGCTCCGCGACTGTGACGTCACTCGCCATGACGCGCTGACATGAACATTGCATTACGTTTGTACCGTATTAACGCTTGACAGACGAGTTCACGAATATTGAATAAACTTGATCAAAACTATATATAACGATAATATTAATTACGGCTTGATTTTGCATCGAATTCCGACTTACTTTGTGCAATACTGATTTAATAAGGGTACTGCGTAGTTTTTCTTTCTTTTTTTTTCTATTTGTTTTTTCATTAAAATATAAATTAGATTTGTCATTGAATTCGCGGTAAGAAAAGCTTTTTAATGTATCCAAATTGTATGGAATTTTACGTTTTTTTTTGGTTTCGTATTCAAAAGAAGAAAGTTGTTTAATTTAGTCCTTTCAACATCGTCGGAGGTCGGCGCCGGATAACTTACTATAGATAATCTGTGCCAAATTTAACTTTAACAAAATGGAAGCATTGTGTTGGTATTTCTCGATACCGTTTACCTCTGAAAGGTCTTTATGTTGATAGATTTTATAGGTTGTTTTTATTGTTACGAGGGTAAAGACAGTGGCTCCTGCGATGGGCCCGTTATTTTTTGTAGGAAGAAATTTTGTCAAATTAGAGAACTCAATTATTAGGTCTGGACCCGTCTCTTGTGTTCAGTTGAACGAATATTATTTTAATAAACAACATAAAATTGTAATGTTTCGTTTCATTTCTCCGACACGGCCGATGGTGAAAATGTCGCTTTATTATGAGTTCTTGAGCGCTTAGTGGCTTGTGTTTAGTCTCTCCGGGTTTCGAACCTTGGAATGCGTTCTAACTTTGCTAACTTATAATCCGTTTTAATACCGTCACTCGTTGAGACTGTAGAGGTACACATCGGGATCAAACCTAAACGTCCTAAGAGCTTTCCAAGATACCCTACAATATTTACTTTTCAAATGACATTAGGCCAGCTTGGTCTTTTTTTACCTTTTGTGACAACGATAAGAGTTCATTATGACTGGAAATTTCAAGCTAGGAAAACACAATACTCCTTTTCCCGACCGGGGGATCGGAACCCGGGACCGCTCGATAGCATCAGCAGACACGCTTGCATCCAACCAACCAACGAGGCAATATATTGATTCAAATTAAATCACCTGTGGGGAAGCAAGTTAAATGAAACTACATGGATGAGATTACATTGTTTATTTGTGACAATGCATAATAAAGAACAGACACATTTAGAAAAATGTAAAATGCTATAAAATTGTGATGAGAGACGACGAGGTGGTCAGAAGACAGAGAGGGGGAGTGAGAGAGACAGCTGTAGTAGTTTTAGCAAGAAATGTTAATATTGTTATTACAATATTGGTTTAGGTAAAATGTATATTAGAGGTAATCTAATGGTATTATTAAGAATCAAAAAATTGCTTTGTTTTGCTACAACACCTATTCTGAATCGCAATAATTTTCGAAAAATCTAAGTAATTATTTTATATCTATGTAATTGTCAATAAAGTGTCAAAAACACAATATAGATTATACAAGCTTTGTATCAAAGACAAGAAATAAAATGTTAAATTCTCATAAATAAATTTAAAACAGGATTCTGCGTAATTTAATCTAAAATATAAAACAATTCGATAAAACATGATGATTACAATACATCTAAACTTAAAGTCAAGCAACTACATACCGTTTAAAGAATCATGAGAAATTTAACACACATCTGAGCATCTAGATTATTCTAGATAATATTCGAACAAAACTGAACAAGTAGGTATTTGTAATATTGTAAACAGGTATTTGGCTTTGAGGAACGCTAGGGTCATTTAGAGGAAGAGTGCTGATTATAAAAATTAAACATTCTTAAAACTAACTTAGATTAAAGCCGACAATAAGCACAATAAACGTAAATCAATACAAACAAATTTGGTCACATCTCTTTTGCAGAGGCTTTGCAAATATTTCAACCAATAAGTATTAATACATTTAAAATTGACCGCCCAATTCTACTAAAGAATTAAATAACACGATATATAAAACGTTAACAGGAGTGCGACTCCTTGCGCTGCTAAACAGCAGCGTTAGAGCTGCTTTTGCATGGCAGCAAAGGAGAGACTTATTAGAGTATAAGTATTGGCTTGGCTTTAGTTCCACTTACTTTGCAGTAAACTTATGTCCAAATATTCATGCTATAGTCATAAATGGCCAGACCAAAGTAACTTTAGAATATTTAATAAATCTATTGTACTCAAACCAGATGACAGCCTAATACATAACGTGTCGTTAGTAGAAGTTGGCGTACAATCTGTCTCATAAGCCTCATACAAATGCAAACAAAAAAAAATGCTTAATAATAAAGAGAAGGGAGAAATATACTGTCACGATTGAATTGGAATAAACTTTCAAAAAGAGTTACATTAAACCGAAATACTGATTTTATTAAAAAGTTTCCACACTTGGGTATTTTTGGGTATCTTTGGGTATCTAATAAAAGATTACAAAATTTATTATGAGATACAGTTGTTTTTCTGACATTTCAAAATACAATTGGACTTCTCACTACACTTTTGTGCTACAGGAGGCTATCGAGACAAAATATAATTATTAAAAATATATACTTCAACATTTTCCGTATTTCAGTATATTCCTGTATTTTTGTGAATCATAAAATTTTAAAATTTATTACATATTACGATACAATCGTCACCAATATATGTTATAGGTTACTTCGAAAAACACCCTATTATAATATTAATGAAGGGAACAAAACTAGTTAAGAACTATTGAATTTGGCAATTTGCTTCGAATCCACGTCCTCTCGGGCAGCTAGCCTGTATGTACATCAATTCGAAAATTACGTCAAGTTGTAGGTGTCTTGAATCCATTCTCATGCCAGAATAATAAAAAAAATTTATTGACACTAGCCAATCCACACCTTAAGTGATATTGTTGTATGGGCTGGGTTAGACTACAATTGCAGGGTCGAGATGTTCAGATCTGATGTTAAACAGTCATCTCAGTCTCAGCACATCGATGTCTGTATTTTTTAACATGAATACAGACCAACTAGAAGGCGGTGTCAAGTGTGGTAACTCCTAAACACTAACGTGACGTGGCTTGGGCTCTATTGAGGGTTTGTATTAACTATGACATTTTTACCCACTGACTTTATACTGTCACACCAGTTACAATTTGGCTTTTCATTCTTTAAACGTAAGTTTTGTTTCCTTACATTAATATTAATCTAAACACAGCTATTTTAATATTAACTTGATTGAAACAACATTCTATTTCCCTACGATCAGTCTATGGAGAGTGAAGTCATTACATACACAACACATGCACTAAATAAACATTCTAAGATACATTATCATAAAGTGATTTCACAACCACTTCCGCTGTGTGTCCGTCCATGCTATATGTCCTGATTCCAAGTCTTGGTTAAATTAATATTAAACTGAAGTTAAGTGTTAAGTAAATAAATAAAACAACTTAAAGCCTTTAAAGTAATTTAAAAAGCATTTTTTTCTTAGTTAAATATATTTTTCCTTGATTATAATTTACTAATCAGAATATAAATAAATTAAAGGACAAACATAAGGTTTTATTTGACCAATAATGACATTAGCAGTTTACAGTACAAGCGGTTGTCAAAATCTTGTATAATAACAATTGAAATAGGTCTAAAATTGGTTCTGATTCGTTCCAAGCTCAAACTCAAAATGCGTTATTAGCTTGTGAAAAATTATGTAGATTTTTCTTTTGACCAAACAATGTAATATCTTGATGCATAAGTATTTTATTTATTTAATGTTATGAAAAATTAAAAATACACAAATGTACATTTCATTTAATCCCATGATAGCATTATTGTTATCATCTTAACATATCAAGAAATACACATAAGTATAAAACATTGAATACAATATTGAAATCAATAAAGGACAATTCAATATAGTTAAAGAATTATATAACATACAATTATGTGACAACCAATATAAGCCCACATGTGGGATTATCCATGATTGTTAATAGTCTAAAAAATCAAATATTTTGTGATGATCGATTTCAATTGGCAATATTTTATGTAATTAATTCACAATAATGTAATGTTCTCTAATCATAAATATGTATATATATATTACTGCTAACAAGTAGTTGCCCAGCATGGGGATTATGGGCCAAAACCTCTCTGGTGAGCCCTATGATCTGCAGTGAAGTTTGATATGACTGATGACTGACCATAAAAGTTTATCCTGTGTTGAACCAACTCAGGTGTTAAGAATCACTAAATGTTACCCTGTGGTGCTATAAATAAATCAATATTACTAGTTGATTCATCCAGTTCATACTTAATAACAATTTCTCATCAACGATGTTAAGAGGCAAACATTATTTTGTTGATTTAGGACAGGAGGTCATTGATTTAGAAGAGGCAGTTACAAAGACATGATATGACATTATGAGATTTTCATAGAATTTCTTTTCATTATATATAAAATTTATTTTCACTGCATATTAAAATAGTTTCATAACAGTCAACAAGTTTTAAGTTACAACTGTCTTACTATCAATTAGTCCACTTTTAGTGGGCATACCAAATAATGAAAGGCTTTCTCAAATTAAAAATCAATACTTCTTTGTTTTAACCACACAAATTTTGCCAATCAAGATATATCAAGTTGCATTAATTACGAAATAAATAAAAGCGAACAGTCTCCATACTTTTCCACAAGCAAAACAAACCTAGCATCGTCACGAAGCCATCCACTCCTAGCCGGTTTCAACTGGTGTGAACTGGTGCACTTCAGTTCCTACCAAAGGCCAGATGATTTGCCACCTGGGGGATTCCTCACTCGGACCGACGTCTTCGTATCGAGTCCTTCGGTTTCTTCTGCAAAGTACCAAGAAGATATTCTTTTAAATATTTGGTCAGATTTACATGGTTCCTAACAGTCATAATATATCATATCAAAAGCCCAGATTGATTACCCTGAAGGCAATATTAATTTTATTATACATAGTAAATTCTAGATCTGTATACATGTAGCTGACTTTGATTTATTATCATACGGTCACCTGATCTGCAGCAATTGAGTAAAATGTTAGCATTGATTATGAAGACATGAAGCTTACTGCTGATGGAGAAGGTGGAGTTCTGGAGGTCCCTCTGCCCCGGCTCGCGCATCTTCCTCCCTGTGGGGGTGCTGCAGCCGGAGCCAGCTATCGAAGCGCTTTCCAGCTGCTTCTGCAGCAGCAACAGCTCTGCAAAACAGCACATTTTCCTATGGTAATATCATGTAATACCATATAGTGTAAACCTATTAAGTTTGTTAACCTGTATAAGTGATGCTGGCCCTGCCAATCATGTATTGCTGATTTAATAATGTTATAATGAATATTGCTAATTCAAATAAGTATAACCGAACATAACATTATGCCTATAATGAAACGGTAGGCAGAGAGTGATAAATTTCACTGCTGTTTTCGGGATGACCCGACTACATAAGAAATCGTTATACATATATACATATATTTAATATGACATTCAACATAACATTAATTAAAGTACAGATAGAGTAGCAAGAATTTGAATACAGTAGCAAACATTCCTACCGCTCATCTGTGAGTTTAACCATTTGCAAAGCATAATAAAAAAAATATTTTAAATACAAATAATAAATTATAATCATTACTAGTATAATTAATTTGTTTTGAGTTTCACAAAATATGTTTCTGCCATCATGTTCCTATGGTAATATCATGTTACCGCCATCTAGTGGCAGTAGTGCGAACCATATAAACGTAGCTGAATTTAATTTAATTCAGGTCCCGTTGAGACTTTTAGACTTAATTAATGTTGAAAAAGATGCTGAATAGCCAGGATAAAACAAAGGTAGATAAAACGTTAAACAATATGGCGGATAGTTAAGAGTGATTAGCGCCTGTTCGATTAAAATAGCAATTGGTAGAAGTAACGCACTGGTTCACTAATCTCAGACGTTATTGACATTTTGCTACTGTGTCATATATTCGCAGTTAGTGTGGGGTGTGTGGCTACCGGCGGGCGGAGTGCCGTTGGCGAAGCGCGTGGGCGAGTGCTGCAGCTCGGCCGGCGACGCGGGCGTGCCGGGCGCTTCGCCCTCGTACACGTACGGGCAGTTCACGGGCGTCTTCAGGAACTTGCCCAGCCCTGCAGCACAACAATTTGAACCACTTGGTGTGTACATCAAATCTTACGAAAAAATCACCGATCCTTTGGTACCTCTATAGCCTAGGCTGCCAAGGCTCTATTATACTGGCCTCCGACTATTAATCAAGTTAGATCCAGCATAGACATACATTGACCATAAAACTCCCTGATTCTTTCACTATTATACTTTAATGAATACTTCTCGTTATATCTATGACCACTTCTAGAAGTATTTTCAACGAAAACACCATTTGCAGGACATGGAAGAGGCACACATTGGGCCGTCGAGCCTAGAAAGTATCACTCGAAGATTTCAATAAGACATGATCTAAAGTACAAATTGAAGATAACCGTCATACCTTCAACCACACGCAGCTCGCCGTCGTCGAGACACACGCGCCCGCCCACGATCACGTACTGCGGCCCGCCCACCACCTGCTGGCCCTGCCGGTCGTGTATTGCACATTTAATATTATCATATGAGTATTGCTCACTCAAATAAGTATAATCGAACATAACATTACACCTATAATGAAAGGGTAGGCAGACGAATAGACTACTTCAACTTTTCACCGGTAATTCTTCCCCTGTAATAAAGGAAGGGCCTATTCCCATGCACCGGATCATCAAATTGGAAATTAAAAATTATAAAAATGAAATATTATTTCCCACGACCCGGGCATTGAAGTCAGGACGTATTGCAAAACATTCGTGCTTGCAACCATCAAAAAAATGAGGTTGTTAACAATC
>DWDV01001522.1:0-13075 GCA_018245615.1 Mimoniades ocyalus | reverse complement strand
TTCGATGTGCTGCGGATGTGTTCCCCGCAGCTCGCTCCGCTACGACGACTCCGGCTACGCTGACCCCACCTTCGAGCTGGACGACGAGCTGTACAAGAGTCGCGCGGGCTTGTGACAGTCGCGGCGCCGCGCCCGCTTCTAATCGCCTCCAGTCGCCTCGAGTCGCCTCTAGTCGCCTCTAGTCGCCTCTAGTCGCGCGCCGGGGGAGCGGACGTCGCCACATCGTCGTACAAACTATTAATCGTTACATGTAAATAAGAAAATACCTGTGTGCTAGTGGATGTCATGTTTTGATCATCGGAAATAACTTAAGAAGTACAAATGACTTGTCATAATGAAAGTGTTTAATCGTTTTCAATTTCGATTGCAGTTCAATTGAAGTCTGTGTTCAATTATATTTAGCGTATATAATTAATTAATTAATTGTGCAGTGGCAAAGGTAAATTGAGCTGGAAGTATCTCGGAATTCCGTATTACGTCATGGCAGTCGCGCCACCGACCTCGTCGCGACCGAATACAATCAGAATAGGTACTCGATCCCATGTATTCCCAGCAACAGCTATTACAAGTAGTAGTATCTTTGTTGTTACCAATGCTAAACAAATGCTGGTGAACCTTAAAATTGACCTCATAAGGGTTTTTGAATATATAAGAGAAATATTTTAATGATCTTAAATACAGCGCTCGGTAAATAACACTAGCTTGTCTTTATTGCAGTTAAACTTGTTGTAATAATATATGCCTACCTATACTCTATTATTACTAATAAAAAATCGTTTCTAGCAACACTTCAAGGATATGTTTAATAGAACAATTTATAACATTTATCGTAATATAGGTTTCAGAATAGAATATACATATTATCTACTGTTGATGTTGTTCACTATAATCGTCGTAATTTTTGAACAAAAATAACACAAATAAATACGTAAGTATTATAGTATCGTAGCAACGAAATGTTCATAAGCTCAAGCTACTTCACTGACACACAAAACAACGCTTTACCTAAATATTTAATATTCTATAATTACTACATTATATTAGTACAAAGTAAGATAAGATAGTTTATGATTAAATATCACTTGCAATGACGAATGAAAACAACGTGAGGAAACCTGCACACCTCGGAGTTCTCAATAATGTTCTAAAGAGCGTGGAGGCTGCCAGCCCGCACTTGCCAGCGTGGCAGACTGTGGCCTTAGCGCCTCTCGTTCCCAGCGCTCAGCCGTGACCAACAGTGGGCCGATAGAAGGTTAAGGGTATAGAGAAGCAACCATATACATATCAAGAATGTGTTCACTATAACTAAGTACATTATACATTTTATCTCATAATGAATAAATACATTGTTTAAGCTATAGCAATTTTATTTCTCCCAAGACTGCACAATAAGGAAACAAATAAAAATTGTAGTAATGGGTCCAGCGCGGCAAGTATTCAAATTGACGTAACATTACCATCAAAAAGCGTGTCAACTGAAACGGTATAGAAACGTGGAATAAATCTATTATTATTTTTTATATATTTTCAAATTACTAATACTCAAAAATATTCAACGACTATTTATACAATTCATTTACACGCATAATTTAAAAAAAAAGGAACATGGAACAACACTATAACTGTAACAATGTTTGTTTTTCAAATACCGACATATTTAGTGGTGATATTGAGGCATTGTTAACGAGTAATTTCTCTGCCGTTAGAATCAACTAAAGAAGTGTAAACTACTAATAATTGTATGGGACGGAGAACCATGACCGCCACAAGCAAAATGTTCCTGCACATGTTTTTCCTTTGTCTTCTAACTCCAGGTCAGTAGTTCAATTAATTCATGATTTAAAGGTATTTACTTGTGAAACGTGGGAATGTACTACACTCCTCTGCCTACCTCTTCGGGGATCAGAGGTGTGATGTTACGTTTATATATTTTTTGTTACCTTTAAAAGGTAGTAACTGGAATCATAACGAGGCGTTAAATTTTTATAAGCGACAAACCTGTTTGTCAGTTCTTTGTAAGACACCTTTTCAAATAAAAAAATACAATTAATTTACTGTTCATTTAGATATAGATGATTAAAAAAAGAAAACGCGTGTAATAACAAATATGTATTAACAATTAACGTTTACTTTTTATTAATACATATATTGAGTTTTATCTAGCAATACGTAGTTAGCACTCGATGGGCATGTCTAACTTTACAGTTACGTGGAATTTAACCAACATGTCTTAGTTCTCCACAATGATATGAAAAAGGGTAAAATATGTTAAAACCTATAGGTACTTGTGAAGCGTGGTAGAGCGTGGCCGCAATGCAACCGTTCTCAAACTGCGTGAACGTGTAGATACGCCCTAAGACAGACCACGCATGCCTAGAAAAACCGTACTCCCTATAAGATTTTATGAAATCACAATCGAAATATTTTTTACAGCTTTTTCAAAACCTCGCTACACGGATTTAGATGAAGATGACCAGCAGCTGTTCAGAGCAGTGTTTGAAACACCGTCGTACGACCACGAGGAGCACGCGGACGACGACCTGGAGCTTGGCAAGATGGACACGCTGAAGGACGGTCTCTGGCTCATCAAGGCCAAACTGGCAGAGCTCAGAGCTTTCAACAAGGCTCTAGTTTCAAATTTGCTGTCCACTAAATTGAAGCTGAAGGATTTGTTGACAAACCATTTGCCTGCTAAGAAACATCAACATGACGTTGTCGACAAAAAGAAACCAACACACGCCACGTATGCTCAGGTTCGTACAAAATGTAAAAGTTATTGTTAATAAGTCAATAAATAAGTTGTTATATACGTAGAACTACATTTACTTTTTAAACATACGGCAAATAAAAATTCGATACAACCCGCACTTGGCGGCGCGGCGGCTTTGGCGGTTGACACCTGCACGACTCATTGCGGGAGGACACACTATTTCACGCAAATAAAAAAGATTATCTCCGTTATTATCTTTGATCTCATATTTTTAATCCATTAAAAAATTGTAGAAATATGAGATAAATTTATAATCTACTGAGACCGTAGCTACAAAGAACGTATAAAAATATTACAGATTAAGTTAGTGTGTTCTGAATACAACATTGCACAGCCGCGTGCATTGCTATATTGTCACATGTTGTGTATCTTATATATCTTATATGAAAACATAATTTACAATATTATACATTCTGATGTTAGGTATGCACTAATAGCAAAGTTTAAAGCTACCCCCTGTACCCTTCGCCGAGGCTATAAATATTCATCATAATTATCATCATCAGCCTATTCCCGTCCACAGCTGGCTGCTGGACGCAGGCCTCTCCCACAGCACGCCACTGAGCTCGATCTTCGGCTCTCCGCGTCCAACCGCTGCCGACCTCTTTGCATATATCGTCACTCCACCTAGCTAGAGACTGTCCTATCCTACGCTCACCAAGTAGTGGTCTCCACTCCAGAATATGTCTGCTTCAAGGGTTATCGGGTCTGCGACATATGTGACTAGCTACAAATATTAATATTGTTTAAATGTGTTCCAGCATCCAGTATACTACCCTCAATATCCGCAGTACGAGCCACAGGCGCCGCAGTACGGACACGACCCGTATTACGGACATTAATTTTGTTTTATATTGTCAAATTCATAAGTACGCTGGTCGTTACTATTGTTGTTAATCACCTAGTCAAATTTCTCTCTATTCTTTGATTAAAAAGAAAAAGAGTTGAATGTGTATTCCCGTCAACTGTTTTCATTTTATTACATTACATACTTAACAATAAATAATATTTTTCACAACTTCTTTTTCTTAACTTCTTTTTCTAAACAGGAAGAAATAGTAGGTACTTGTCTTTGTCAGCAACGAGCGAGAGCCCGTCTACGACACAGATGGTGCAGTGACGATGCACGTAGAACAAGAGCGTCATTGCATCGTAAGAAAGTGTATTAAAGTAAATTAAATTATTAATTGGGAAGGTCAGCAGCAGCGGCAGTTACAGTCGGCCCGCGTAGTCAACCGCAGCGCGCGCAACCGCCGCACGTGTAGTAGAAGTGAATCGCTTTTTCCAATTCGAATTTCGAATAGAGAACTAGAGGAGCTCGCTTAGTCTTACACTGTGACTCGAGTGCCGCTAAGTTATAGAAATGCAACTGTAAAAAAAGTTTAAAGTTATCAAAAAGATTTCATCGAAATGTTGTTTTTGATAATAATTCCTGATAAAGTGGACATGTCCTTATCAATACAGTAGTTCGATCAGCTGTACCAGTGCTGTATACGTTGTTCTGTGACGAGATGAGGATCTACTTTCAATGGATTTGTATTCTGGTATGCTCAATATTCATCTAGTCATTGTTATTATTAAACTATAAGTAGATCATTTCACTGTATAAAAGTTTTACATAAACAGATATGAAGCGTTTTAAAATGACAAATAAATAAAAAATAATTGGCATTTAACTCGTTTTACAAACAATAATTATAACATTGAAACAACATTTTATCCGTGACTGAGAATAAAACAATAAAACAAAACATAAGACAATAAAACATTTTATCCGATTCTACACATCAAACTACATATGATCATCAAATGACACTTCTATTGTGGTATACATTATTTATTTAATTATTATTACATCATTACGTCAGGTCCATTACGGGGTAGGCAGCGAACACCGAGTACCAAATATTTCTATCCTTACAGACCCGCCGCGCTTCTTCTGCTTTCATCATTCTGTTCATAAACGTATACTTTATTTAGTTTCAAAATAAAATATATTTCGCACAGCGTCTTTAGAAAGGCAGCAATATTTAAAACAATCGCTTACAATTGGACATACTGGCACTTATTGAGCTTCAGTCCGCCGCCAGCGGGTAGGCCCCAGTTCCGATACGCCCACATCGCTCACTTTGTAGTCTTATTGACCTTCGCTGGCCGAACGCACGCTAGGAAATTCTAAAGTCCAAACACTCAATAAGAAATAATCTTATTTACAACAACAATATAATAATTCTCTGTAATACGTTATAAAAAGATTATATTGTCATGTCCGTAAGAATAGCGATTATTGGACTCGGCGCTCTCCGGCTACCCCGCGAGGAACCCAGCTTGATGATGTAATAATAAAATAAATGTAACAATTATAAGATAATTTCAAAAGTTGATTGTGTTCATTATGCCATTAAATTTTTAATACTGCCAGCGATTTTTGTCTATGAATTTATTAAAAAGTTGTAATACCAAAGTACTACAAACTATTTCTAAATTGACCTTAGACAAACAATTGTGTAACGAGGTCAACATATTTAATAATTTAATACTTTTTTAAAAGTAGTCCGCGAGAGAATCGTTTTTGCTTATCTATCGTTCGTTTCAAATACTGAAATTTAAAATAACACACAAATAGTTAAAACATTTATTAAATTTAACAAACTACCATCTATTGTATAATTATTTATTGACACGCACTAAACAGCATTCCAGATTTGTTTAAATTATATTTAATAAATGTACAGGTACAATAAGGTATACGTATTTTATGAACAAATAAAAAAAGAATATAAAAGTTATAAATGTCATTGTGATCTTTAAGGTATTATACGAACACGTTTAAAATTCTGCTGAGGGCGAAACGGGTCTAGGCAGATACTTCCTGATGTTTTTATGTAATGGCCTCAATCATTTTCGTTCTCATTTTTGTAATTAAGATATTTTAAATCGCAATGATACCGGTTTAACATACAGGGAGCAAGATCAACAATTTTTTCTGATACAACTTAAGATAATCAAATTATTCTACGAATGGCATTTTATTATATCATTCACTCCTATATAATAAATTACATAGATGTAACTCAAATCAATAGTAACCACAATTAATTACATAAGTACAAGTTAATAGAAACGTTATTAAAAACTGGTCTCTGGACCGGTAACGATGCATTTAACTGAAGCATAAAGTCAATAAGACATAGCTATCTATTATTTTAATATGGAACATAAATTATATTCAATTTAATAGAAATATACTGTTGATAAATAACAATCTGTTTACTAAATGACAAATGCATAAAAGCAAAATTAACCGATACCTCAGTACGCGTGTTTTACTTACCAACCCTGCAATATATGGGATTTTCTTTGTGGTCTCAGCTTCGTTATCATCGTGCAAGTTATTTGTGTTCAAGTTTAAAATACCGCACGATCTGGTAAATCAGAACTGGTTTGCCCGCCTTGCCCTGTGCGGTCGCCGCAGACCTTATAAAGATAATGAAGACAAAGACTGTGGTTATTGCTAAATTGATCTGTATCAAGGACTCTGGATGCGACTCCATGAAGCGGTCGACATTTTAATAACTCGTAAAAACGTGCAACAATGTGTTGTGCGTTCCGATACTGCCTGGATTTGTACGTGCGAACACTGATATCACTCCAGCTGGTACCCAAGGTAGTTCTGACAACTGACAAATCGCAGAGCGACAGACAGCTATAGAGAACACGTTGACTTCGTAATAGCGCATTTGCAACTTTATTCGAGAGTTATCAGATTGTAATTTAGTGAAATATCAACTTGTTCGTAGGGTGTCCGGTGACCTTGGATAAGACCTTCCGAGCGATCACCGTCCGTAAACAGTGCTTCGTAATAATAAAAACTAGATCGTTGCTATAACATTTTGTACTGTTTTGGATAAATATTAATTATTTCATCGTTTCTGAATTATATCACTGTATTTTATACTACATTTCATTTCATTTCACACTACGATTCATTTTTTTTTCTTTTTGTTGTTATAAATGATAACGTAACATCAACCTTATTATCCCTGAAGAGGTAGCCTGAAGTATGTAGAACACTCCCACGTTTCACCGGTTACGTTTACGTCCCACTATGGAATAGGTGGTGAGCCTATTGCCATGCACCGGGCACAAAACAAGAGGAATCCAGTAGTCCCCGACCCGGAATTTGAAACCAGAATCTCTCCATCGGCGTCGCGCTTGCAACCAACACGGCCGAAACATAAATTTTATAAAATAATTTCGAAGCCTAACACAAACTATATTAATGTAATTCATGAAGATATTTCTCCCAAATCGCACTGGGAAAAAGTGATGGAATACTTACACTCTAGTCTTCCCGCAAGTGTAGGTCACTAGTGCTCGGCAGCGGCAGTTAAAAATGGTTGCAGAAAACAAACAACGAAAGAAACGTAGCGTAACGCAACATCACGCCTGTATCTGTCCATAGGGGTAGGCATAGAAGTGTAGTGCACTCCAACGTTTAATCATATAGTACGACTAGATCCCACCATGAAATAAGAGTTGAGCGGCGAGCCTGTTGCCTTACACCGGGCAAAACTGCATACTGCGAACTATTACTAGGGATTTCAATTTAGAAAAACCCAATAGTAACCGACCCGGGGATCGAACCCAGGATCTCTGTCTGAGCAGTCGCGCTTTCAACCACTCGACCGACAAGGCAGTCAAACAAAAAAGGCTATGAGCGCATACTGGTTGAAATAGTTGCCCTTATTAGATAAATTAATCGTATTATCAGACTAGGTATCATACGTACATACATACCTTCGTTAATTAACATACACACTAGTGTATTCGACAAGTTTCGGAAAAGCAAATAACATATCTCATTTTATGCGCATGAAAATTAAAGGTATATAAATTTATGTTATTTTATGAAAATTAGACGTTTTTTCCAACACAATAAAATTTAAGTAAACCAGATTTTTGTTATCTTTGTTACATTTAATGAGCAGAAATTCTTAGTCAGTGTATTTTTGCATATCTAAGGTCACGATTTTTGTACAAAAATGGTTAGTGTAGCCTACATAAAAATTCTTACGATGTAAATCAGTGCAATAAATGGTCAACTGTCCTTGGTTACACAGTTAAATATTTAGACAAGTGGCAGTATTACAAAAATAATAATGAGACACTTTCAATTCTGATACACGAACCCGATGTAGGAACTGAATAATGCTTGTATATTGTTCAAGTCGATCCGCGTCAAGGATCGAACTAACACTGAAGCACTTCCCAATTACGATGTCTGCCTGCATATTTCATATTAGCGGGTTCAGCTCATTTTTTGACAGCTTGGATAAAAAACCAACACGAAGAATCAAACGAAAATACTAAGTAGACTGCTGCCTTATAATAATAATAATATCTTGGGACATCTCCACACACGGCCATCTGATCCCAAAGTAAGCGTCAAGAGAGCTTCTAGTATGGTAACCAGATGGCTGATAAACTACATATACGAGTAAATATATACTTAAATAGATTTTTTTTTTTCACACCCAGACACAAAACAAATACCTGTGCTCATCACACAAATATTTATTCTGGGTGGGAATCGAACCCTCGACCCCCGGCGCAACAGTCAGGTTCACTAACCACTGCACCAAGGGGCCAGTCAAAATTATTGTATATCAAAAGAAGCAGTGACAATAGCCTAGTGATTTAGAATTTAGTCTCCCCATCGAGGGGTCACATTCACATTCTGGAATGCATGTCATTACTAAAAAATGTGTTTAAATATGACTTGCTATAAATAGTGAAGTGTGAATGCATACAGAATTTAGAGTTTTCCATAATGTTCTCTAATGCATTTATGGTCTGTCATGTTGCTCACGGCTGGCTACTGTGGCAGATTACCACCTTAAACCTCCTGTTCCCTAAAATAGAACTGTATCCAACAGTGGAACAATATAAAGATGGATGAGAAGATAAATTAAACACATGTGTGCAATTGCATTAACTCGCATGCAACTATAATAAGGATTAAGGCCATTGTATAATAAATGCATTTTTTCAGGGTGCTGATATGGCTTCTACAGCAAGGATATTGGTGACAGTCGTACAGATTTGTTTTGAAGCTAAGAATTGGTCAGCACTCAATGACCACATTGTGCTTCTGTCGAAAAGAAGGTGGTTTTAATAGTCTCACTTAATGAATTTCAGTTTCATTCTATAATTGTCTGGCATCACAATCAATTTAAGTAATCATTGAAAAGCATTTGGAGTAAATTTTTACATTACAAGACTATCAAATATATACATAAATTTTAATTATGAATAAATTTACGCACACAACCATCAATCTTGCGCAATTCCTTTACAATTCTCTTACTCTTACATTAGGTACTGATCTTATTTGTAACCATAATAGGACAGCATGCTTATCAGTAACAAATATGTAACTAAAATCTTGCATTGGAATTCTTATAGCGGGGAGGGCACTGGTATCCTGTAACTCAGGCTTTTTTACCTACATCGGGCACCAGGTTCTCACTACATAAGGATTGGTTCCCATCTTGCATGATCATCTAAGTTAGTTACTAAGACCTTATTGTGGGAACGAATAAATGTTTTATTATTATATTAACATTATTATTTGGAATTATTGATTGTTTAATTGCATACATATTTATAAAATTGCAAGTAACAGTATTTCATCTTAGACATGTACAATTTTATAGGTCACAACTGAAGCAAGCAGTTGTAAAAATGGTTCAAGAATGCTATACATATGTAGATAAAACTCCTGACAAGGAGACCAAAATAAAGCTTATAGAGACTCTGAGGTCAATTACAGAAGGGAAGATTTATGTTGAAGTAGAAAGAGCTCGACTTACCAATATCTTGGCTAAAATAAGAGAAGAAGAAGGCAATGTAACAGAAGCTGCTAAAATCATTCAAGAACTTCAAGTGGAGACTTATGGCTCTATGGATAAAAGAGAAAAGGTGGAACTGATTTTAGAGCAAATGCGTCTGTGTCTTGCAATTAAAGACTATATAAGGACCCAGATCATTTCCAAAAAAATTAATACTAAGTTTTTTGAAGAGGATAAAACTCAGGTAGATGTTCAAATTATGTATTACATAAGTATTCACTCAAAATGTATATGGTAAACTTTAAAAGTTATTTTATTTCATTATAATTTATGTAATCCAACTTAGGAAATACATAAGTTGGCTTGTGACAAATGAGTAATATTGTTGGCCTGTTTCACTCACGTGTTTGTCATCTAAAGCATGTAAAGAGAACAATTTTTGATCAAAGAAAGGTACATACATACATACAGATAAATATAAAAAAACTTAAGATCACCAAGGAGGTAGGCTGGGGAATGTAGTACACTCCCACATTTCACCTGTTACATTTATATCCCAATATAAAATTACACAAAACCTCTAGACTCCAAACCACAACTAGAACCTGAGATTTATAACCGGGATTTGGTCGGCAGATGCAACCAAGACAATCAATGGGGCCGTTAGATATATACTTCTATGTTTTACTAAATGTTTGGATATGTTTTTTTCAGGAATTGAAAGAGAAGTTCTATAGAATCATGATAGCGGTAGATCAGCACAATGGTCAATATCTTGCAGTTTGCAGACATTTCCGAGCACTTGGTGTTGCTGGCGGTTCAGATGCGCTCATTGGCAGTGTAGTCTTCCTAATACTGGCACCATATGATAATGAACAGGCTGACCTTACACATAGATTGAATGAAGACAAGGATCTAGATAAACTGCCAGAGTACAAGTAAGTTCTGAAACAGTTGTATAATAATATGTCTTTACCAATAATCCACATTTAATCAACAGGTATTCTTTATTAAAACCTCATTTGTTTTTGTATGGCATATAAGTATCTATCACATATTAAAGCTATATCTATATTAAAGCTAGTCTTTTGTTATAAAGTATTTGTTTGTTATAAAGTACCTATTTGTTATAAAGTATTTGTTATAAAGTTTTGTTTGTTATAAAGTATTTGTCATACCTAGACAAGACAAGGGATAAAAGATTATAATTATGGCAATTACTTTAGTTTCCATGAGAGTGTATATGTTAGTAGAACATAAGTATGTTATAAATTAAATTTACCTGTTTGATGGCTTTATAGGCAGTTGCTGGGATTATTCATTAACCCTGAAATCATAAGATGGAATACCTTATGCAGTACATATGAGAAAATGCTTAAAATGACTCCATATTTTGATGTCACAGAAGAAAAGGGACTTGAGCGTTGGAATGATCTGAAAAATAGAGTAGTGGAACATGTAAGTGTTGATATGTTATGAATAGAAGACTTAAAAATAATTATTACTAATATGTATGTACATATATTATTTTATGTATTACAAGTTGTTCCTCGCGACGTCGATTACAGTTTTGAATTCTTCTAAATTTTCTTCACATACCATGCCTGTGACCTTACCATGTCCGACTGACAACTTCCAGCCTAAGCTAAATCCTATTTAATATGCTCAGGTATATATATATGTAGTCTCACCTTACATTGGAATACCTATATCTCCGAACTATCAATTTTTTCTATTTTGCGTGGTCCGTGTCGGGACAGTAAAAGAATACATTCTTCGATCTCGGACAGGAATACAGGTGTCTTAAGAGGCGACTAAAAATTGGCATATGGCGCGGTCTGTCTAGGCACTGGTAAATGCCCTGACCGCCTGTGGGCAACAGCGTAATAAGCTGTGCTCTGCTATCCCAACCTGCATGCCCAGCATGGGGGTTATTGGCCTAACCTGTCAGGGGAGGTCTATGTCCAGCAGTGGACTGCAATAGGCCGATGTTGCTGATGTGCATATAAACTTTCAATCATCATAGTTTTACAGACAATATCCAAAGTTTCAGCCTAATCAACAGAAAAGTATTTTTTCTTCTATATATTATGTTTGACGATATTAATTTAATTAACATATTTATTTTATTTATGAATCGATCGAAATAAAACAAACATTAATTGTTAAATTGACCTTACCATAATATATCAATGAAAACCGCACACACATTGGTTAAGCTGTTGCGAGATAAGCTTGCACAAACATACAAAAGTTCTAAAAATAATTATTTTATTTTTTCTTTCTAGAACATTCGCATAATGTCAATGTACTATACCCGCATCACAATGCAACGCATGAGCGAGCTGTTAGGTTTGAGTGTGACAGAGACGGAGGAGGCGCTCAGTTCGCTGGTCGTGGGCCACGTGGTGCGCGCGAAGATCGACCGGCCTGCGGGCGTCGTGCACTTCAGGTAACAAACATTAAAAGAAAGACGGAAACTTAACTTGCATTTTATAGTTTCTATATAAGGGTTTTACATAAACCATACATTCATACCCTCACGCCAGGTGCCTCAGGGGGTACGCAGAGAGCATGGAGTGCCAAATATCTCATCCTTACAGACTTACCTTGCTTCTTCCACATTCATCACTCTCCTTATACATGCACGCCCGTTTCGGAGACTTCTAACTCCCTCATCAGTTAAAACTGACCTATTTAACACAAAGCATTTCTATAATTTATTGTTGACATTATACATGATTTTTATTTAAAACCATAAAAAAAACTTTTGACAAGGACAGTATTAATACGACGTCAGGCGATGTAAATTTTGCGGTTGCTATCTGTCAATTCATTGGACAAAGGATTTTTTGTCATTCAGTGTGACTGCCTCATTGGCCCTCATTGCAAGCGCGGCTGCTGATCGTGAAGTCCTAAGTTCGATTTCCGGGTTGTTCACTATTAAATTTTTTTAATTTAGACTTTCTAGTAGTAGCTCGAAGTCTGGATTAGTATCCGGTGTATGGTAAAAGGCTCACCACCCATTTCGTGACGAACGTTAATCGTAACTGGTGAACCGTGGAAGTTTACTACATTTCTCTGCCTACCTCTTCCTGGATTTCAGGCGTAATGTTACGTTGTCATACAGTAACAGTTAACAATTAGATTTATAAGATTTTCAAAATATATTCTAATGAATAAACGACAAAGTGTTTGTTTATACCGTTATCATCACATCCTATTAGAATGTGAAGACCTAAGTACTCGTACCATAGTTTTTTACATTAACCAGATACGAGTTGGGAATATTCGGGGAACTCCGAACGATATAGGTTTTCTTGCAATGTTATCATTCATCGTTATAATACACGATAGTAATATATTTTAACAATGAGTAATCTATTTCAGTCTAAATATGGATGCATCTGATCGCCTCAACGAGTGGTCGAATAATCTCAACACTCTGATG
>DWDV01001521.1:0-13077 GCA_018245615.1 Mimoniades ocyalus | reverse complement strand
CGCGCTCCTCGTCCGGCCACCAGCTGTCCGACATCGAGATCCTGGAGCAGGTCACCGTGCTCAACCTCGACACCGGTACGCGGTAAACACATGGCGAGATAGTTGCCGAAGTCCTGCTACGACTTAGCGAAGATAATTCCCGATGTAATGTTTATGTTCAAAACCCTTATAATTGAAATACTATAGAACGAATGTCGTTGTATACAATTATTGTGCTCTAAGTATATATGTGTATTAGGGTACCAATTGTATATTCCCCTGCGGCAGGAGAACGAGTCCCCCTGAGCGTGGCGGAACACAAGCTACCGCAGTGCATCAACCCTCTCAGTCTTCAGATCATGCGCCTCACGTCGGAATACATAGGCAGGGCCAATGACGATGACAATGCCAGGTAAGTAGCGTCCATATTGCTAGTTCTATATACATACATATATACTTACATATATTAACTATATAGTGGCGTAGGATGACGTATAATAATATGTGAGATGAAAATGCGATAGTAAATAAAAATATTGTTCTTTACTTTTCTGTGTTAAATTTTCGTAGCTTTATAGCATACAATATAATTGTAACATATAACATTGCAAAATTGCAACTCTTTTTGTTTCCTTCAACTGGCTACTTCATAAATGAGTTTTGATCCTAGCTATTTATTAATTGTTTTTTATATTGTTACCTTAAAGAAATATGTTTGTCAAGTTGCCTCAGTGAAATATTTAAATAATTCCTTACATGGAGACACTTGTACAAAATACGAACGAAACGGCTTTTGTTTATTGTCGCATTGACATTCGAACTGTTTGTAGTAATGCACGGGGCATGCGTGGGATGAAGTGAAATAAATTAAACAGTAATACTCAGTTACTCAGTTGCGGCTACATTATCAGGCTGAAAATGTACCACGGTATCCCAATAATAACTCCTGCTCGCTTTTACGTGTTGTATAGATACTTAGCAAAATTATTGGCCAATCATAATTATTCGTACGAGCGATATTCGCGCGAATATCCACCCGTATATCTCCGGCCCGCGCTCCTGCGAACGGGCATTTGTTTACAACTGATAAACCGGTTATTCTTTTTTTTACGTTTTGTTTTATTTACTTTATTTGTTACACACGTGTGTGTTGTTACGACGTCTTGGATAACCTGAAGCCAGCTAATGTAGCCGCATCGTAACGGAATGATTTACATTTTACCTATTGGAATGAAATGATAAGTACAAATGGTCAGTACATATATTTGCTTGTTGTTTTTAACAATAGTTATAAATAAGCCTAATTATATAACAAGTATATTAGGGCTTATGTCCAGCAATGGAGTGATGCTGACGACGATATTCAGAATATCGTCTGATTGTGGTAAAACTAGGGATCTCAATGATGTTATTTATACATAATATCAGCCAAATTTATAACTACCCGCGTATGGTATAACTAGCTTGAAGTACGTACCGATGTACTTTACATTTTTTTCCACTCATATATCGTCTAAGACTATATTATAAATGTTTTTGAATTGTTCACTGTGGGTGTAAGGGATTATAGTATCGTGGCGTCATTATGTTCAGAATGCATCGTAGGCTTAATTTTTTATGTATTAGAGTAAACTGGGGTGTTATTTTAATGCTTTTTAATCATAATTCAGTAACTCTGTTTGTCTGTTTGTTTTTTATGTTTTGACATCGAAGCGGCTAACCCGAGCGACTACTGGCTTATAGAGAAACTGCAAATATTCTTTGTGACAACCAAGTGTTTTCACATTTTGAAATTTTAATACAGTTATACATTCCTAAGTTGTTCGCTGGATTTTTACTATTGACACCATTATCCTATGGATATGGGTTAGCGTTCATTGTAATAATTTTTTTTATATTCATAATTCTTCGGAAAGAAATAAGCCGTCCTGCTAAATACATACGTGGCGTATTTCTTCTACATTCGTCACTCTATATACACATACATGCGCGCTGGTGTCGGAGACCTTGGACTCCCCATCAGCCAGTACCGAACTTATCTATCTTCTTAGTATCTACATATACATATAACGATGTATTCTTACTTTTGTAGCGTAGAAGCGCTTGTAACCTAGATGTAATCATATGAGGCAAGCTGTTCGTTAAGTGAAAAAATATTGTGGTTTACTCTTAAGTGGAGTTATATATAGGCCGTGTCGGATTACATAATCAAAACACCGGAACGCGCCTCGAGCAGTCATTCAACGACCATCGTTAAACATAAATGATATAAACAGGTCGCTTTAATTTAAAGGGATACCATTACGCTTCGCGCGCTCGAGGCGTTCGCGCTAAGCGTAAAGAATTTATGAGTTTATGAGGTATTTATGAGGTTATGTGTAGTCGTGGGAGTAGATAAATGAGCGAGTTGCTAATGTGCCGCAGCGAAGAGAAGTCCAAAAAGCATTGGCGTAAGCGCCTGTCGCTGAGCGGCTGCAAGGCGCCGCGCCGCGCGCCCGCGCCGCGCGCCGCGCTCTCCGCGCTCAGTGTCGACGCTAGGTGGCGATCTTTCCTACACACCTGACTATGTTTACGCATTTACCTCCCTCGACTAAGTATATAAAGCGCAGCCCCATAGAGATTCCACTGTGATGTAAAAAAGGCTGCTTCCGAAATTTTATTCCCGGCTTCACCCATAACCTCTAGCTAATTTAATAGAATTAACGTTTATAATATAAAGAGTATGTGCCGTATTAATCTGTTAACTTAAAAATAAAATAAATTAAAAACACTTACTACTTCTGCCAATATCGCTCTAATACTTACCGCTTTCTAAACACGATTTTTAGGAATATTAAGCGATTCGATTCTTACTTTACTGTATCGGCAGCCATTTTGAAAATTTTAATTTAATCTTGCGTGAGGCCTCAATAACTGTTAGAAGGCAAAGACGATTGCCGCCATTGGTCGGTAGCAGTGTTCCCATGTCATGTTGCATGTCTTCATCGGCAGTGCCATTAATCTGTGCGCGTAGCAAATACTCGCATAGAGTGCGCCTCTTTTATTTCTACTGTAACGTTTAATTTGTCTTGAGTAGATTTGCTTACACTAGCTTCGGAAGCGGTTTTTTTTTCATCCTGTATAATTCTACGTATTTTGCATGAAAGGTATTCTGTAGTTTGTATTAGTAATACATATTTTGTTACTTATCCGTTATAATCATTATGTAGCTTATTTGACATTTTTTTATTTCTTTTTTAACTTACATAACACTTATATGCGCTTTGAGAAGCTTTTTTAAATTGTAATTTATTAAATAGGTATGTCACGTTTATAATTATACTTTAAATTATCTAAATCAACAATTTGTATAATTTAAAGTATGTATATGTTAAATTTGCACTATTATTGAATATGTAATGAGTATGTATTAATCTATCTTCTAGGTTTAAAATAAATTTATATCAAAAACTGAAAAAATGAGGAGTGTACGGATTCCGCAACCAATTGTACAAGAAGTCGTTTGGTTGCCGTTACCAAAAAAATTCGAAAATGCAATGCTGCTAGTACTTTTGTGCAGAGATTTAAATGCAGTCCAACTAGTCTTCATACTCGATAATAAAGTTATCATATTTTTAAATTATGTAAACGGATATAACAGTAATAATATTGTAATCAAATATAAATACTCTTGTATGGGGCCAAATACAAATGTTGTCTATGTTTCATACAATATTTTTTTTATTTTAATTTGCTATTCAAATTGATTCTTTTTTATGTAAGGCACATTTATTGTAGAATACTAGTACGTAGACTGCTTTGTGTGTAGTACACTCGTACATGTAATATGAGCTAAGTCTAACCACCTGCTTTAAATGTCGGCTTTGTCGTCGTTTTTTTGCGTTGTGTGTAAGCTTATTTGTAACGAAAGCTTATTTGTGTAGATCTGATGTAAGTACATATTATAACTTAGAAAATAATATGTGTTTTACTCAAAATTTATTAAATACCATATCTGTATTTATGTTGTCATTTCCGATGCTCATAATTATGTTATAGTCAAAATTTGTTAGGCTAAAATTGTGTTGTATAATTAAAATTAGTCATAATTTTACAACTCGGTCCATAACTCCACAAGCGTGGTATACTATTGATCTTATCTTTTAATTCAAAGAGACGACTTGTCTCCAACAGTGGCACGATGACGGGGACAATGATGATGATTTTAAAGTTATTTAGTTTTGTTTTTAATTTAGACTTTTAAACTATGTAATAAATGTCCGTTGTTTTGTTGTTAATATTACAATATCTATTTGGGAAGTAGTCTTCTAAAACGAAATAATTATATTATTATATATATAAGAGTACAAATAATATGTATATTTTTAATTCGGTAGAGAAACGGACGAAGAAAGCGAGAGTGTGTGCGCGGGCGGCGCCGAGGACGAGGCGAAGGAGACGAAGAGGGAGTCCACCGACAGACAGACCACCGGCATAAAGAGGAAGACCGAAAAGTGAGTTACATGGACATATTTATTTTAAGGATTAATGCGCTCCTCATAATATTAATAATTATAGGTATATTATCTATATGATAAATTAGACTTCAACTTTTGTGCATCAGGTGGCATCTGGTTGATTTAGAGTCCTTTGTTATGGGTAGAAGTATATTTGTTTCTGAATAGATGGCAGCACAATCGCCTCGATCGCAGCGCCATCACGTGTCAGGGTGATAGATTTGCTATTTTTATGATTAATCGCAATAGTTTTGAACGGAAAGATATCTTTCGATGAACTATTGTGTTACGATTTAACTCGGTAATCAATGTTTGTAAACGATTGTTCGATTTACCCATATTAAATTTCAAAAAAAATATTTTGACGGATGATATTTTTTTAATCTATATATTGCTTTTTTGAAATTGAATATTTCGAAATAATATTGTAACGGAGTTAATATTGACTGTTTAATACTGATTTCTATCTAATGTTGTCGTTGAAAAGGTAATTTAAATTATTTGTTCAATGTAAGTTTTTACAGCCTCGTATCATAATATCTTTATACAAGACCAGTTTGATCTCAAACTAGGCCGACCCTGCGCTGCCTGCTTACCCACAGCTGATAAACCAATATTTCAGACATTATGTTATTATTATTCGCCATTTCGCCATCACGCCAGAGTACCTTTCGGGTTAGGATAAGAACACCGAAAAATATTATAACAGTACTTTTATATTTAAATATGACAATTATTTTGTGGATTCAGACTAAAGCACGCCGAACTAGTGAAGTCGCATTCTCAAGACAACATTAACGTCAGGTGATATATGCAACATGTACATTATGTGACCGAAGTTATGTGAATTAATGCTTCGTGAAGTTTTTTTGTTCGCTTCCGTTCACAGATTAACAATATACCATTTTTACATTATTGAAAATATTGCATTGAAAAAATTTTCGGTTCGATTGTGTGTATTTTGAGTTTGGAATAGAATTTGTTTGAATTTGGAATATTCGAATCTGTTCTGCTGATTTCTTTGAATTTTAAGCCTTGCCTATTCTTATATGAAAAATAATTTTTTGCTAAATTATTAATACTCAAAACTGAGCTTGAGCTTATGAAGACAATAATAAGAATTTGCCTGATGATATAATTCGCGAATTGATTTTTCGTTTCATGAAGGCCATTATTTCACTTTGATTCATTTACTGCATTGAAAAGCTGATTATAAAGCTCTTTGTATCAATCACGATGCTAGCAACATAATTAGGTAAGTACTGGGCATATAGATTAGAAGAAATGTCTTAAGTTGGTGAACTGATGCGTTTGAGCCATTATGTTTTTTTTGTCCTACTCAAATTATTAGTTCTTATCTCGTTAGACTCTAAGCTACTAAATACAAGAAAATTCGGAAAGTGTTGGTCTTGAATCCCCTTCTCTCTTTCCCCTCATTAACTTGTAGTGAAACATCTGCGACTCATATGGATTACAAGTTATATTCAGATCTATCTGAAATTGAGTTCAAGACGGCTTCATATCGTCAATATTATATCCGATCTATCCTCTCATCGTTTCCATGCCATGGAAGAGCCCCCATAAATAGTCACGGCACGTTCCGCTAGTAGCAAAGTGTGCGCGGTGGGTCGGCAGGCTGAAGCGGTTCTTCGGGTCGACGGTGAAGAAGACGGTGGACGCGGCCAAGTCGCTGGCGCAGGAGGTGTCGCACGCGCGCCACAAGGAGGACGTGGCCGACATCGCCGACGACGTGCGCGGCGAGCACAACATCAAGCTCAAGGCCTCCAACTCGCACAAGGGGCCCTACGACTTCGACGGCTGCGTGCGCTACGTGCAGGTCATTGTCACTCGTCACTGACGATTACCAGCATATTTCAGTGCAATCATGTTCCTCGCAGTCTCTCGTCCACGGCCCACTGTTGGAATACACATCTCCTGCTCCGTGCGAGTGGCCTTTAGTATACTTCACTAGTCACACCGTTAACGTTGTACCAATATAGACGATTTGGACGGTTTTTTTATTTTTGGTGTGTAAAGTAGTATTATACTAATCGACGCAGGAGATGGGCTCGGGCCACTCGGGCGCGGTGTGGTGCTGCAAGTTCAGCGTGTGCGGCCGCCTGCTGGCCACGGCCGGCCAGGACCGCCTGCTGCGGGTCTGGGTCACCAGGGACTCGTACCATATGTTCCAGGTAAATCACTTCGTACCTCTTTGTAAAGTGGACTATTTCGGTCAATTGATTAAAATTGCAAATTTTGTTATTCAAATATTTTAGAAAACAAAAACAGTTTCTACATAGTTGCATCGGTAATTATTTTTTTTCATTTGTAAAATTATTTAGAGTATGAAATTCTCGTAAATGAATCTCATAATTGTGTGCTTCGTTCCTGGTTGAACTCATGGATAGTTACGTAGTTTTTACGATTGACGTTTCCGTAGGAGCTAAGAACAAAATACAATGCCGAACAAAAATCCTCCCCCACGCCATCGCAAGAGTCGCTGGCCTCGCTCACCGCGCCGCCGCCGAGTCCCGAGGACCAGCCGCCGCTGGGACCCTCGGCTCCGTTCTGCCCGAAGCCCTTCTGCGTGTACTCCGGACATACATCGGACCTGCTGGACGTGTCTTGGTCCAAGAATTACTTCATCCTCTCCAGCTCCATGGATAAGACCGTCAGGTAACAGACACAGTACAGGTTGCAAACGTATAATAATAATACATGCATACCTGACAATAATCCTCAAGCAGCTTTTAAACAGCCACAATTGCCCATGTAGTCAATGTACAGGGCTAATAACTGTATGTTGGATAATGTGGACCCTTCCGTGCGCGCAGGCTGTGGCACATCTCCCGCGGCGAGTGCCTGTGCTGCTTCCAGCACATCGACTTCGTGACGGCCATCGTGTTCCACCCGCGGGACGACCGCTACTTCCTGTCGGGCAGCCTCGACGGCAAGCTGCGCCTGTGGAACATACCCGACAAGAAGGTGACGGCCCGTTGCAAATAATAAATACTCACCACTTATTGAACTGGCGACCAATGCTAATACGTGGGTTTGAACATACAAAACTGACGTAACTTTTTTTCAACCTCGTGGTTGAAACACTTTGTAAAATCTGTAACATACTAGGGTTTAGTACTGTGTAATTACTAACTAATTTTTTCGTATTTTGTAAACAGTACAAACTTTTTTTTCAGATACAAATATAAATACGTTTTAAGATTTCTTCCTTCATTTTGTACTAGCAATATTTACTAGTTTTATGTCAAATGTTTGTTATCAATAATAATAATAATGCGTTTTTCGTTCAGGTGGCGGTTTGGAACGAAGTGGACGGCAAAACGAAGCTGATAACCGCGGCGAACTTCTGCCAGAACGGCAAGTTCGCGGTCGTGGGCACGTACGACGGCCGCTGCATCTTCTACACCACGGACCAGCTCAAGTACCACACGCAGATCGACGTGCGCTCCACGCGCGGCAAGAACTCCACCGGCAGGAAGATCAGCGGCATCGAGCCGATGCCCAACGACGACAAGATCCTCATCACGTCCAACGACAGCCGCATCCGGCTGTACGACCTGCGCGACCTGAACCTGTCGTGCAAGTACAAGGGCTACGTGAACGTGTCGAGCCAGATCAAGGCGTCGTTCTCGCACGACGGCAAGTACATCGCCAGCGGCTCCGAGAACCAGTGCATCTACATCTGGAAGACGTACCACGACTACTCCAAGTTCTCGTCCGTGCGGCGCGACCGCAACGACTTCTGGGAGGGCATCCGCGCGCACGCCGCCGTCGTCACGTGCGCCGTGTTCGCGCCCGACCCCGAGCACGTGCTGCGCGCCATCGAGCGCCGCGCCGCCGCGCCGCACGCGCCGCGCGCGCCGCGCGACGAGGTGCCCGCCGCAAACCTCCCTCACGATGCCTTTGGTCATTTATGTATTACTTAAAATGTAAAATGACCATATAGAAACGACATTCCATTTTAATTTGGAAGAATATTAAAAATGCCTTAATGTTACATCGCGCCGAAAATCCCCGAAGAGGTAGTGGGTGAGGAAGTGCAGTATACTGCCACTGTAGGGGTGAGTCTAACGCCATACGCCGGGCACGTATCCTGATTCTGAGCCACTACTAGAAATTCTAAGTTACGAAAATTCAATGGTACTCAACTCTCCAACACTCAACCAACGAATTATTTTAATTATATTAATTAAAAATTTTAACCTAAAACCTTGTATTAAAATTCTACAATTAAACTAAAAAAAAAAAATATTAAAATCAAAGAACCAATGCTAATCGAATTTTCAAATATCTCGTCACCCTTCACATATTTCTAATATTCTCTTAAAATTTCACCTGTGCAAATTTCCGTATTATTGCACAAAAGTAAAAATTAACCATACATATTATCTAATTTTTACTATATTAAAGAAAAACTTAAACATTGATATTACTTATAAATTTTAAAGTTGGACAGAAAGCCAATTACAGAAACATTATGACTATAGTCATTTCTATTGTTAAGCAGCAACAACTAAATGCTCTATCTTTGAACTAATACAATTCTATTATATTTGCAGAATACCCCAGAGAGTGGAATGGTGGCATCCACTCAGACCGGGCATGTGCTGGTGAGTGCAGATTTCAACGGCTGCATCAAGGTGTTCGTCCACAAAGCCAAGCCCAAGCATAGCTCTTTACCAGCTTCTGCTTTGGCTTGAGAAGTATACCACTTTAATACTGAACAGCCTGAATTGGCTTGAATGTGTCATACAACGTCAATCGGATGTGCAAGGTGTTCGACATAGTGCTGTCCTTGTCTGCCTGGACAATCTTAAGGACGATGAAAACAATGCAATATAATTTTGAATTAGTATGAGGGCAACTAGTCGCAACAACAGATGCTACATCCACTGGGACTACTTAGCCCAAGGGAATAAACTATAGAGAAAAAATTATATAAAGGTTGCATGATTACACATCTCAAGTATTGAAGAAAAAATATTTTAGGGTGAAATATTGTTTATTTTACAAGTGAAGAAATCGAAATAATATTGTGTACGTAACATATGTATGTCTGTTCGTATTTGTATATCATACAATGTTACTGATCAGTGTTAAAACAGTGATGTTGTTCTCAGTATCAGTACGAACATAACAAATATATTATAATGGCCAGAATTACATGAACGGATGGTTGATGTTCAGAACATAAAATGATTTAACATGGAATCACGATACATATGAATGCATGCCGTTAGGGCGGATTTTACGCTTTACTGAAACGGTTTTCGTTTACGGTGTCCACTGGCGTATGCCAACGTAATGGTCGTATTAACGGCAAAGTACGGTAGAACCGGTTAAAATGTTAGAAGTATACAGTTAACCATATACGAATATCGATTCGGTTCATCCGTAAAAATGTAAATCCTCCCTTACAGACTGCAATGTGGACAATACAAAACATACCTCGATCTAAATACGCTATTTCAGGAGAGACATGTACATAAAGCGCAATTGAATTCATAAATAACAACTTATATTATACTTATAACTTATAAATTATACTTATAACTTACATTACATTCCCATCGAAAACAAAAACGAACTAAAGTTAACAATTGACGTTTTGTCTGTTGTTCAAGATGTCTCTTGTCACATGTCAGTTGCCGGACGGCCACAGTGGCGTAGTGGCGCAGAGGCAATATGTATAGAGTAATCGAGCGCCGAGCGCGCGCGGAACATGTCGCGCCGATAGAAAGAGAAACATGCACTCGGTATACGTGGCAGACGTGACGCGCAGCCGCTGGCGGCTCGAGGTGTAACAGAGAGAAACGAGTGCCGAACTTTTGTCTCTGTCTGTCGACGAGATGAGTGCTTGGCTCGCCTGCTCTATGATACCTCTATCGTTTCATCAATCTATATGTATTGTGTCAATAGAAGGTACGAGTGAGTACGAACTCGTAATAATTTTAAAATGTGAATGATATGAAAATACGAATAAAGTTTGTCTTTTATAAATTGCTTTAATATATAATGTATATGATTTTATTAAAATATATATTTATATTATTATACCCATATAAGAACTACGAAAATTAATTCTTTTAGAATTAGCGCATAAAAATTACGAAACCCAAATTGAGATAAACTCAAAAAATTGCTAATGTGAGAGCTGTGATTTTAATTACAACTTTACAAATGCGAATAGACTTTACAGAATAAATGAATTATTGTACCACGACAATTACTGCCAGCAGTTTAAAGGAAATGACAGAGGACGGTTACAAACGTGTAATGTGAATGTTACATTAGTATTAAAATAATTTTGTATATATATTTATTATTGTATTAAAACTTTTAAATTAAACGTCCACTAATATTTAATACCATATCATGGTGTGCTATTTTTATATGTTGGCAAAGAGGAAATCTGGATAGCGCGCTTTAAATTTGGTTCAATGATAATATTGAACCGTTGTACCATAAGTAATGTATTTATACTCCATTTCAAATATGAGGTAACATTTGACACTTATTATAATGTCCCTTTGCGCGATCAAGACATGCATGGAGCCCCCATGACACGTTTTCTGTCTCTTTTTATCGTATACGAGTGTACGTACATGATTATATGCCATGAATATCGAGATTCCCCCGCTGCGTAACACTTTATCCTTATATGACGTTACCCACAGTTTAGTGCAGCGATAAGGAATTGAATTTGATTGAATAAATTAGGAACAATACAAAAAGCATATAATTGTTTTATACAACGAAATTACATTATATTTTTCTTGATATCGTCCTCAAAAAATTAAAATAAAGTCATACTTTATCGCGATTTACTTGTACGGGCTATGTTAATTTTTTTACGTTTATTTGTAGTGACACGATAAGTATCGAATAAAATTGGTTCATTTCCACCAAGCCAACCTATTACGAAGATAAATTTCTATTAAAGTAGGCACCATACAAAATTCGCTTGACCGTCTTACCGCTCCTGTGTAGATTCTAACCTATTCGATGATACTTTGATCGCGACGTTACTCGACACTTGCATCGTAATACCTATATTGATTGAAATGCTCGCTTCACTGTTTAATTAAAATCTGTCAAATGGTATCACACATAGGGAATGAAGTATAATATTTGTCCCGAAGTAGCGCATGCAAGCTTAATGTGAATGTATTGTAACAATCTATAGATACCAGTGGTGTAGTTTAGCGGAGGGGGGGGGGGGCAATAGGGTTGTTCGGGAGGCGGCAAAATATATATTTATGGTCGACGAGATTCTCATAAGGCCAAACATATAGACTTTTAAAGGGGCGGCAGTAGTTGACCTTTTTTTTTGGTCGACAAGATTTTCATAAGGCTTTTTTTCGTTAACGAGATTGTTACTTGAATCATTATATTGAAACTTAAAACTTTTAAGGGGCGGCACCATTTGCTTCCACCCTCTCTCGCTTACACCCTCGCCGCGCCACTGATACAAACCACAATACATGTATGCGAGCCACAAACCTGTTACTAACTTGTGAATATTAGTATATGTACAATTTTTCTGTATTCACATCGAAAAATTAAAGGGTATAAATAAGGTATTCCCTGAGATCATTGAATTCGATGAGATTGAAACTTTCCAAGTCGTTTTTCAAATGTACTATTAAAAGCGGTCCTAGAAACCAGTGCAGATGTATCAAGAGAGAGAGAGAGAGAGAGAGAGAGACGACTGTGGAAGAAGCGCGTCGGGTCTGTAAAGAGAGATATTTGCATTCGAAGCGTTCTGCCTACCTCGTGAGGGACCTGACGGAACGCTATAATAACGACATTGCGTAAATGCGTATTTAATATTTATTTGGTGCGGTCGACAACCTCTCGTGCAGTAGACGCGAGACGTGCGAATGAACGTGGAAACGTTGAAGTGCAATTGTTGTGATTAATCGTTGTTTATTTAATATTATATTTTGCTTATTTAATGTGTAATTTTAAGTATGTGCTTCAATATACCTAATGCAATCATGTTACTTATGAAAATTGAGATTAAAAAGAACATAGTATTGTTGTAAAATATCATATTATCATAAGTATATAAATGTAGAAATTTTACCCCTTTTTGTATTGATATACGTAGGGAGGTCAAAAAGTTCGCGGAATGACAGGGAAGAAGAATGAAATGAAACATGAAACGATGTATTTTTCCTTTTCAATATATTCGCCCTTAACTCCAATACATTATTCAAATGTTTCGTATAACTTATTTATACCATCACAAAACAATATTTGTCCCGGTCGCCAAAATGGCCAAAATCGTCGACTTCACGTCATCATCATCGTTAAATTTTTAAACGCAGGTCTTTTTCATTTTTCTGAATAAATAATAATCACTGGGGAGCAGGTCTGGGGTGGGGCGGTGACGCTAGTCCAACGCCGCCTCGCTGCGTGGCAGCCGTCGCAACGTTGCTAGTGTGCGGGCGCATTGTCGTACAAAATGAGCGCACGTTTGGTCAGTTATCCTCTTCTTTTTTCTTTAACTGCTTCTTTTAACTGATGTATTAAAGAAGCATAATATTCTCCCGTTATGGAAACACTATGTTCCTTA
>DWDV01001520.1:0-13078 GCA_018245615.1 Mimoniades ocyalus | reverse complement strand
TAGGCGATGAGCTTATTGCCATACACAAATCCAGACATAAAGCCACAATTTGAAATTTTAACCAGAGATTCTAAATTAGAAAATGCAATGGTATCTGATTTAGGACTTGAACCCAGGACCTCTTATCAGCAGATATGCTTGCAGCCACTCAAGCAACAAGGCAATCAGAACAGTAGACACCATTTACAATTTACTCTGGCACCTAGTTGTTTAAGAGGTAGAGCTGATAACAAACACATTTCCTAGTACACCTGATAATTAACTGTTTAAACGACAGGTATACTCATAGTCAGGTGTATGACTGCCTCATTGATTGAGTGGTTGCAAGTGGGATTGCTGATTGCTATGAGAGGTCCTGGGTTTGATTTCCTTAAAGAGTATGAACAATTTTTTTTTCAGATTTTTGAAATTTATAGTAGTGGCTTGGATTCTGGATTTGAGCCTGGTATAATGCAAAAAGCTCACCACCTATTTCACAGGACTTAAATGTGATTAACTTCCTCCCAAATTTCAACGGTTGTGACTGTTGAAATGTAGGAGTGTACTACCTCTTCAGGGATTATAACTGTGATGTTACATTTATATTATGTAACAGGTATATGTAAATATTTCACATGGTGTAAACCTCTTAATTATGTTACATCTAATACTTAAAAACATTTAATTCAGCATATATTATAACCATATCATATTCCACTTGTGACTCCATTAGGCTTTTAGATAGTGAAAACAGGTAGTATATTGAAGTAGTATGATATTTGATCAGATAAGACTCATAAATTTCAAGCAACTTATTCAAACATATCAATATCAGTGTGGTATAATTTGATGTCAAATCCGAATTTTATTTTATTTTTGGACTGAAACTTATAAACATACTCCATAAAGATCTTAACGAGAATTTAGAATGAAATTTTCTCCTTGTGAAGTAAGTGATAATTTAAAATTTTTCCTATACATCCTTAAATATGTTACTAAACAGCCAGTAGTTACTATCATATATTCTATCTGTGTCTGAATGCAAAAATTCCGAAAAGCGGTTCTAAACATAGAACACAATAATAATGTTACTATATGTAACAAAATAAATTGATTGAAGGTCCAAAGCTGGCGTGGATGTGTGCAGTCAGGATATAATGAAATTATTGGCATCTCTTATAATATAATACCAGCAAGGGAATTACGTATTATTAATTATGTCCATTTATGGACTTGTCACTTTAAAATTCATTTTTACATTGATTGTAGTGCTTACTTACCTTCTTATTTCGTGAAATTCTGCTTACAAGCTCTTGCATATACTTTGGGTCTTCGTTAGCATCCCTGACATAGCGAGGTATTCGAAACACTTCACCCAGCCATCCAATACCGAAGCCCCCAAGGGTAGTCCACCAAACAAACGCATGTCTATCCCTCCTCAAATAGAAATGATGTACGCCAAATAGTCCCCCGACTAACCATAGAAGGTAAGCGAAAATGACCGATTTCCGACTCGACATACTTGTCCCTATTGAAGACATTCTTCTGCTATGTAACTTTAGAAAATGATGTCAAAAAACAAACACGTAGTCGCCTACTATATTGTGAAAATTTATTGAATAATTTTACAGATATAAAAACTTAACAACGTGTACACGTTTACGAATATTTTACTAATATAGCAGTTTTTTTCAGTGTGTGCTTTATTTTACTACTGATATTAAAATTCCCGTAAAATTAAAATAGACATAGAGTCAGCGTTATTTCGTTTGGTTTCGCAGATTTGACAACTTCAGCGTGCAACACGTACGTCGCTTTCTCAACCAATCGTTGGCGTTGTTGAAAACGGGGTCTTTCATCTTTGAATTCGGATACATGTACCATAATATATTGTCACAATTTCTGCATAGGGGAGTACTGGTTCTACTCTAAAACTCCAATGTACCCTTGTAATGTATTGTAAATGTTGAGTTAGGCCAAGACGTAGGTAATGAAAGTACAATTTGTTCGATACAAATGAGAAGCCTAATAAGTACGTGCGATGTTAATATAGCACATAAAATAAGGAATAGTGTAATATGAGAACGAGAAGATTGTGAAAGATTTAATTTTAGTGACTTGGATTAAGAAAGGGGTGTTTAGATGGTTTGGTAATGTTGAAAGAATGAACGTAGTAGTAGATTAACTAAAACGATTGTATAAAGCGACTTTAAATGTAAATGGGGGAATCACAAGAGGTAGACCTAGATCTATATATTATTGGATCAAATCGGAGACATCTTAAAAGAGGGTTAAAAGTCAAAAATTCCTTCAGTAGATGAGCGTGTATGACGACTATAAAATAAATTGAATTGTTGTCATCTGAACAAATTGCTTTAGTAAACAATGTTTGAAGGCTAAATAATTTATTCGAAGCTCAGATACAGATTTTTTTTTTGGCCAGTAATTTCTCAAATCCATTAATTTCTAATTATTATATAGCTTTGTAAAAAAAAAACAATCTGCATAATTACATATTTGTTGATTACGTTCTGAGGTGGTTGGAATTATTTTTGATGTTATAATTATTGATATTAAACATCGATATCATAGTTTATCACACATTATTCAGTTCTTAATAACGGTAGGAACAAAAATTTTGGTCAGAAATAGAGAATGCTTCGTTTTTATTTATCCAAAATAGGTAAGAAAAGTTAAAGTACACGATAAAAAAATCTTAAAATTATAATGTGTTTAATTTCTTTCTCAGTTATTCCTAAATTTTAAATAAAACTAAGTATTAACATATTTTTTTTTCTCCGCAGTTTAATTTTTGCCTGCATCTGCCTGTTATATTTCAATGATGTTAATAATTCCTTAACAGATGTACGATAACTTTCGGTAAATAATATTAGAAATGTAGAAATGAAAACTTTAAAATAAAATTTGTTCGTTTGGGCCTTAGTTATAATTAGGTTTCATTTTGCAATATTATTTTTAAATGAGTAACGCAGCACGCGTATCCAAATTAAAATATCCTAGGTTTGAACGACATCAATAAAATTCTTCGTCCAATCAACAATGTTACATATGGTTTCATTCTTAGAGTCAAATTATTATGTACTTATTACGTATAATTGAAATAATCTTTATGTATTATTTTAGTCCAATTTCTATTCTAATAGAATTATTGTGTTACCGGAAATAGAATTTATACCCGGAAACTTCTTTAACATCCATCGCTAATGTAAGATTTTTTTCGTGCAGTAGAGCAGTGAGCAAAAATACGTCAGTCAAACAAATGGTGTGAACGTAGTGAATATTCTTTTCTATCTTCCTCTGCATATTTTAATAGTCATCTACTTTTAACCATCTAATTATTTGTCGGGATGCTCAAAACACTCTATTTTTAAATTGATCATCTATCGGGTGCCGTGCACATCTGTACATAATCAAAGATAATGTTTTCGTCTAAAATGCATTAGTCGCCCTATCCAAAAGCAGAAGCAACTTCCTATTCTTGCTCTTATATTTACGACCATGAATTTCGACGATAGTGCGAACAGCAGCTATGGCACAAGCGAAACCATATATGGCTCAAATGAAGATTCCCATGTGGTTATGTCGGAGAAGGTGCAATCACTCGCAGGTAGTATTTACCAAGAGTTCGAACGTATGATAGCACGCTACTACGAGGATGTCGTGAAGACTTTAATGCCGTTGTTGGTGAATGTATTAGAGTGTTTGGATTCCGCCTACCAGACTAATCAGGAGCATGAAGTTGAGTTGGAACTGCTTAGGGAGGACAACGAGCAACTAGTCACTCAATATGAGCGCGAGAAGGCAGCCAGGAAGCACTCAGAGCAGAAGGTGAGTTCACAGTTACAAACTCAATTCAGTGAACATGGACCTTGGCTGTATTTCCTTTGTTTCGTAGTACAAGGCCAGTTTAAATAAAGCATTCTCAGTAGTTCATTCATCTTGATGTCAATAAAACGCTTAGTGCTTATATTTATTGTTGAACAATTAAGTCATAGTGGAAAAATTGTATTTTTTTGACCATATAAATGTGTCACCCATTCTGTTACTTAAATTTCAAGGTAATCAAGCTGATTCATTATACTTGCATAATTACAAAATTACTATCATCTCAATTGTGGGCCAACAGTGAGATGTTGCTTAATTTGTTATCAAATATTTACACAAAAATTATTGTATATTTATGTTTAATGCACTGTCGTAAATAAAGTGAAATGTGGTGAAATGTGGGAGTATTCCACATTCCTCTGCCTACATCTTCAGGGATTACAGGCGTGAAATTATGTAGATTACGTAAAAATATAAATAAAGTGTAAACAATTCATATATATTTCTTGACATTTGCTTATTTATAATAGTGTCTATTGTTTGTCAAACCTTTATTGTTTAATTTTCATTACAGAAATGTAAGAAAGTTTAAAATAATTAAGCCACAATATAATCAAGCTGCATATGGAAGTTAACTCAAAATAAATCTTCTTATAAATTATTATTGTAATTTTCTTTTTAAAAATACTTTTTGCATCTTTTCTAATGCAACAGTTACTTAATAATTTTGTCATTGATTTATGTAAGGACATTCATTTATACATTTACATGACTGTGCATAATAAAAAGATTCATGAAATTCTATAAATCGTGATAGAAAACAATCTTTTAATTGTAAGAGCATTGGAAGTTCTAATTGAAATAATGAAATAATTACCATTTTAAATGGTAGTAACAAGAATTGCATAAATGCAAGAACACTTACATATGACTTACTTATCACTTATGTATCACTCATTATCAGTCAGTTGTGTGTAAAATGACTCTGACCAAGTGTACCAAGTGATGTAGAGTGATGTGAAGATTTGAAGTGAAGTGTACCAAGTGATGTTCATTCTCCAAAACAATTGCTTAGCCTTATGGCCAGTGAATTATTACACTTGCCGTTTTAGTTTTTGTAATTGTACAAAGTGGTCTGCTTTAGTTGAAAGTAGTCGCATATGCATAGCACAAACATAACTAGCATACTGAATTATCAAAAAACTTTTTTTTAATCATTTCAACAAAATCGAAGCCCGCTTTTTAGTATTGACAACTGAACAATGAGCTGTATAATCACAATTAAGTAATAATAGCTCCCAGGTTAAAAGTCCCAACTCTTTTTTTATAAATAATGTTTGTTATATATGTTACATTACACGTCACATGCTTGAACAGTAAAGAAAAGATGTATAGTCTGTTAATCACACTTGTGTAAACTATTGTGACTCAGACATTATTTCCAAGTCTAAATTTCCATGTAACCTATCTCTGGAGCATAATCACTGGGTTAAAATGTAATAATGTATCATTGCTTTGCATGATACCCTAATTGGTATGTATCCCTGTGCAATCAAAGCAGTCTCCAATAAATAGTAAACAATAGAATATATAATTCCTAATTATGACCGTGAATCATTGAATGCAGGATGCACATATATATGTTTTTAATGTTAGTAGTAGTATGCACCCAAAGACAAAGTTAACCTGACAATTGTTTATTAGACAGATTTGTGACTTGCCATGGTCTCAAGCTTTAAAAGGGAATTCTATGGGTTATACTGTCAAACACTGAATTATATTTTTGCTCTAAAATATTTAAGAGGGGACTTTAACCCCTTTACACTCGTGTGTCATAGTGAATGCGACATCACAAGTTTTGTATTGGAAAAAATTTGTTTTGATTGAAAAAATAAGTAAATTCGGAATTGGCGGCAATTCATGGTCATATTAAATTCGAGTGCAAAGGGTTAAAGCATGATTTTTAAAAAGTTTTTATATTTAATATAATTGTTGTAATAATACTAAACAAATATTCAAATCAGTACTATTATACATTTATACAACAATAAAACTTAAATTTAATAGTTGTTAGAAGCTGAAGACCACTATGAAGGTGAAAAGAAAGACCTAACCGCCAGACTCGAAGCACTGGACAGCATTGTGCGCATGTTAGAACTGAAGCATAAGAACTCTTTGGATCATGCTAGTCGTTTAGAAGAAAGAGAAAATGAATTAAAGAAGGTTTGTATTGTATAACTATTTCTAATCCATTAATGTGGCTTTTAAAAGCCAAATTGACTACTTTATTGGTTGAGTGGTTGTAAGTTTGACAGCTGATTGAGAGGTACTAGGTTTGAAACCAGAATCGTGTATTACTGGATTTTTCTAATTTCAAATTTCTAGTAGTGGGCTGGAGTACTGATTTTTGCCTGCTATACAGCGACACCACCACATTACTGTTCACCACATATTCTATAGCCCATTATGAAATATGTCACACTTAAATGTAAGAAAGTGAGAAAGTAAGAAAGTGAATGTGAGAGTGTACTGCAGTTCTATGCCTGTGTGTTCAGGTATTACAGGCATAATATTGTTTTTATAATTTTAATTTATCTGACAGGACTATATTTTATATTCACTCGATATATACATATATCAATAGAGCAATATTATCAATAGCTCATATTATTGCAATTAGTGCACATCATAGAAGGATATTTTTTAACAAAGAAACACAAACACTTAGAGAATACTTCAAAATTATTAACATATAACATCCATAAACAGGAATATGCCAAGCTGCATGAACGGTACACTGAACTGTTCAAGACACATATGGACTACATGGAACGCACCAAGCTTCTACTGAGTACAGCCAGTGATCGAAGTGAAGTTCGTGGTAGGCTGGGCCTCAACCCTGTGGGGAGATCTAGTGGTAAACCACTTCAATCTGTTACAAGCTTACTGTTTGAGATGCTTTCAAGTCGAGTCAGTTTTCATATTAAACCTTTTTGTATTATTTCACTGTAAGGTATTGATAATGTATGTAAAATTATTGTTGTCATGCTGTTGTTAGCTTGTCTTCTGAGCTGCCAACTGACTTTATTAGACTGAGTGTACCAGAAGAAGTGGATAATTAGGATGTATCAAAAACTTGAAAGGAACGAGTAAATCTGTAAAATATCTATATACAGTGGTATGGAGGGAGTGGACAGTAAAGATTTAAGAGACAAAATGGTCATTGTTGACAGTGTTTAATACTTTTTATATCATTGAATAGTATAAATCTGTGCATCATAAAATATTTAAAAATAACTATTGACAAATTTGTATGAGATTTCAAGAGCACATTTAAGATTCTTATTGGATTATTAATTCTGACAACTTTGTCTTCTGTCATAAATATGAAGTCAAGCATAGTGATAGTCAAGCAGGAACAAGATAAGGTTTTCGGCTAATTAATTATCATTAGTCACTGTTTCAAAGGTAATTGACTCTCCATAAGCCAATTTTTTATAAAACACTATGATATATAAAAAAATTACTGTTTGGCTTTTGAAACTGAATACTTGCATACTAAATTGTGTAATATATGCTAAAAAAAATATTAACTCAAGTTACATTTAAATTAAATACCTATTAGGTATGCACATACAAGCCAAATGGATTATTGACTGTAACAAATAATACATTTTTGACACAAATCTGAACTGAAATCAACAGTTTATTAACAAAAACTGTGTTTTGATATTAATCCAATCAATTGATTTGATATTAATCAAATAGAAATAACAATTCATTTTAGTTTCACCCTTAAGTCTGTTCTTTTTTAACCTTAGGTCCAATTTCATTTGGTTTTGCATCACTGGAGGGCTCTGTTCATATGGTGGAGCAAACAGAAAGTATGCCTGGCAGCCCGGTCAGTCTATCATCTTCGCCTTCTTCTCCACCTATTGGTATTACTGTTTATACTTCTACTTTAGTTGTTTTTTTTTACTAAACATTTTATAACAATTGGCCCACTAGTTGCTTACCTTGTGGTGATTATGTTGTAACGAAATATATTTAATTAAGGTTCAGAGTTGGCGGCAGTCAGGACTGTTGAGCGAGCACACCAAACAGATCCAATTAAGCAGCAGAGTCAGGTATGTAATTAAAATATATATTGTTGACAACTATTTCAATTTGTAATTTATATTTCATATGTTATCTATTCAAAATTATTAAATTATGATCATTGAAAAGATGTCAGAATGTATAAGGATCCACATTAAATTTTGAACATTTTCAATATTACTTATGTATATAAGGTACAAGCAATATATATTACATAAAGTGACATGTTTCCTTTTGCATAATTGGATTTATTAAAAAAAATCAGTTAAGTTGGCATTGAGGTTATATAATGTGAATAATAAGAAAATGTGAATGTTAAAAGAAATGTTATTCTCACATTAAATTGACATAGTAATAGACATGAGTAATTCGGTGGAATGGGAATTGGTAACAACTATCATTATAAACAGGACTGATCCAAGAAATCTGACCAATGTCACAAGGAAGTCTACTTCTTGATAGCGATTTGATAAAAACAGTATGATAATCTTGATAGTTACCATACAAAATTTCAAAAACACTATGTTTTTGAGTGTGAGAGTTTTCCTATGTGTATATTTATTATTTATAGAGAAATGTTATAAGTAGTAAATAGTATTGTAGTAATTGTAATATCCATATGTTCGTATCACTTGAGAGTCATTATGTTCTTATATCTTGAGTCGTAATGTTTGGTCTACTTTCATTGCAGTCGATCATACATGTATACATTGTAATAATTAAGAGTTACATGTGATATCATTCAATATATGAAGTTTGGAATGTCACAGAATGCAATTCAATACAATTTTACTTAACCCATTCGAGACTGACTGCACACCGTGTGTGCGATGCATTTCCGAGTCAAAAAGACCGCTTGCACACCGTTTGTGCAATGATATTGAATTGCAATTATCAGTCTCTGGAAAAAGCAGCCGTGTGAACGAGACTGTATAAAGCTAAAAATGATCTTAGAAGTGTGCAAAAATAATATTTGCCCTTGGTTTCAATTTAACCCTTAACATGAGTGACCCAAAGCCAGACCATCAGGATTACAGAAAATGAGCGGTGACAGTGTGGATCGTTTCCAAAAATAAGTGCGGTCTCGAATGGGTTAAAGATTAATGGGCCATTTTGTTGAATGCTATGTGAACATTGCAGACTAACAGTTGAGTTGGCATTCGTCCTTTGATTGTCTGTCGATCACATACTAGATCTGGACAAAACAATGCAAATGATGTTACTGGAATGTTAGCACCTATGGTACCACGCATGTAACTGGTAACTCCCTGCTAATAGAAGCAATGGTTGTATAAATTACATCCATTACCAGAGGTACATGAAGATACGTTTATAATTAGTGGTAGAATGAAGTGGCCCTCGCTAAATACCAGCAGTCGCGGGTCATGCGTATCTGCCCACAGCAAAGACTGAGCGTGTACCCTTTCCGTCGCAATACTAACTAGTTCTTTTGTGTATTGTGATAATTATACGCTGGCCTTTGTATAACTGATGGAATTTAAAAAAAAACTGTACTCTTTAGTACTGCTATGTGCACTAAGTTTATCAACTTCTGTTAGGTATAGCCAGTCATTATTCCGAAGTTAACTGTAGGCAAATGCATAGCGGAGTATGAAACACTGGCGACAGTTATTCAACTCGATAAATACAGTATCCCCACGTGGCGGTTGTCGGCACTCCAATCAACCAATTGCGATAATTGCCCTCGGACGCTGGATTGGGCTTACTTGTAAACAAGATGTACACGGTTATTTTATAACGTCAGTGTTCGTATACACAAGCTGGGTACAATAATTGAATACATGCAATGTTTTGCTACATACATATTTATTATCTTAACATGAATAGATCAGCATAACATGAATAGAACCAATAGATCAGCAATGACCACGAGGAAACCAGACTTATTTGTAGCTTACTTGATCCGTTACATCCGTCTCTGTCGCACTCGCAGGATAATGAGTAGTGTATGTTGCTGAACTTGGACTGTTCGCATCTCAAGGGAAATTTATATAGGTACGCGCATTCTCTTACTACGGTCACGTCGTTTTCGTCCATAAACAATTGTATTTGGGACAGGGAACGACACACGGGCGTAACTGAATCCCGGCTTCTGTTTTCACAAACTTTCAAATAATCTTTATTAAGTTTGTAAGAAAAACACCCAGGGTCATGCAGCGTAGAACATTGGTAACATTTTATTGCTATTATTTTCTGTCGCATAACAATCAATAAGATTATTATCGATTGCGCTACATTTTTTGATAATAATATCATTTTCACCAATAATTATTTACTGTCTACGGTTGACGTAATATATGTCATTTATTTAATTTTACAAATTAGTTTTCATAATCCAGGTTTATGTGTATGAGGATTTAAACCTAATTGGACGTTTTCAATAGAATTGTACTTTTCTATGGTACCTACTCTACCTATGAGTACCTATGAGTACTCTACCTATGGTACTACCTATGAGTTTAGTTGCTCATTATCGCAAGATTCAACGGAGAATTAATAAAACGAAAATAATAAGGATAATTAGAACTGATAAAGTCGACATTTTAACATACAATTTGCTCTAGTCAATAAATAACTTGCACACTCCGCTTTTAACAGTAATTATTTAGAGTGTCGAATTTAGATGAAGTATGTTCAAGTTAAATTATATGCAAAGTGGCTGGCAGCGGTTGGATGCAAAGAGTTGAAGATCGAGCTCAGTGGCGTGCCATTGGAGAGGCCTATGTCCAGTAGTGGACGGAAACAGGCTGATGATGATGATGATGACGTTCAAGTTTGTAAGACTGGAGGTAGCTGGCATTCGGTGCTGGTCGCATACCCCGCAAGAGACCTGATGTGATAATATAAATAAATATAATATTTTAGCAATTCTTGTATATTACAATATTAATAAATAGCACGCTGAAAATAAAATGAAAACTTCACTATTATATGTAGAATATTGTGGAGTCGCATAACATAAAATATAATTGTACCCCATGGTAACTACATGTTAGACCTATTTATGCTATTATGCTAAAATAAAATTTCGGTTGTGTATAAACGCCTGTTTGTAGGCGACGTCTCCGGTGGCGCCACAAAACTCTAGCACAGGCAAATCGCAAACCAAGAGTGAGAAACGAAGCGCCAACACCCTGTACCAGGAATTGTCCTTCCACGACACCGACGCGAGCGCCGCCGAAGGCGACGACGCCGCTGATATCACAGGTACTCTGAAATAACTATTTCATGTAACAATTCACTCATGACTGAACGTTGAGTACACCTTTCCGACCATGATTCATGATGTATTTTATGTTGCCTGTTGGACACATAATATCAGTACACAAGGTAAATGTTTTTGCATTGAAATAACTAAAATATCAATCAGTTTGATACAAAATTCATTCAATAACTTAACTTAGTGTTTATCAGAAGCCTATTTAGCTAGAATCGTACATTTTTTTTTGTTGAAAAAAATTTAAATTGAAATTATTCGGGAAGACGTGTATAATTTAAACGTCCATTCATTAAATTCACAGGGAGCTGGGTACATCCTGGGGAATATGCATCTTCAGGTAAGAAAGAACGAAGCACTGAATGTATGATGTTGAGTTCAGTCTCATATAATCTCTAAATAGTTCAGTCTTAATACATTCTTATAGATGATAGTTATTTTGAAAATAAAATAGATGAAAGTAGTCCGAAAAGAAATATGACCGCATCGAAATTCGTGATTACAACATAGTATGGCACGAACGTCGTTATTATACAATGTAATATAATTTACGCCTCGCATGTAGATCGTTCAAACATCGTCATTCTTATGTTTAATGTCCATACATAATTCACCTAACCGCACATTCGCTTCTTTATACCATTCTATTATGATTGTTTAATTCTCTCGCAGACCACATTACTAAGACGCGCGTCTAATTTTAATTGGATGCAATAATTCAGTCTGCAAAATTAATTTTACAAATGAACAAAATAAAGTCGCATTTAATTTTATCACAATAGCGTTTATAATTAAAGATTGAAGTCTTTAAATGTTGTCTGTCTACATCGTACACCACATATTATGACGTGTTTATTGTGTCCCTTTGTATTTTACAGTATTAACAATCAAAACTAATGCTATTTGTTCTATTTTCATGCGTTCTAACAATACGTCGTTACATCAACGCATTCCAGTTAACGATAACTACTTTGGTAAGTGTCTTTTGTATTTCTAAATTTTAACGGTATTGTGGACTTAGACTCAACACTTTTCCGTAAGCGTTAATGCCAAACGCGTATTTTGTTTAAGCCCATTGATATATGATGATAATTTTATATATGTATGTATATTATGCTTGAATGTATAAAACTTTTGGTTATAATTGATTTTATTATATAATTATCTATGTGCTAAAAAATAAATGTAGCCAATGGAATATTAGAATCAATAAGCGTTATCTAACTGCGATCAGAACAAATCCATTAGACTTTTCCGTTGTGTGTAAAAAAAAGAATTATATAATCTGTTTGATCACCACTTTGCTTGTTGCTATATAAATAGAGCTGTTTATTTGGCGATAAAATGTAACAAATTCTATCTCTATACACTTAAAGCGGACGGTAAATGAAGTAAATATATTCAACTAATTATATATTATTGTACAAATCGGTGCATTACAATAGGAAGTGGGTAATAAGAGTATCTGGGTTAAATGCAAGATAATAAAGAATCTCGTGAACGTGATTCATCTGCGTGTTCAATGACTTCTTCGGTCTTTTGCAATTACAAACGTAGCCCGGTTTCGTAATGAAGTGTTTTGTGTTATGTACGGTGTGCGTAAGTAACAAAAAAATCATGATGAATTATTTTGCAGGTATGGGAAAGGAGGTTGAAAATCTTATACTTGAAAACAATGAGCTTCTTGCTACAAAGTACGTATTTACTGTCATTTTTTAATTTACTAAGATTTTAAACGATCAATACATCGACGTTTCAGTTTTTTTTTCGGAATAAAATTTGGTTCCAAATTGCTCCTAGTCATAATTTATTCTTATGTGTACAATTGTAAGGTCTGCGTGTCCTTTCACAACAGTTTTTTTTGTGTATATCGTTTGCACTTTGCAAAAATTAAAACATGCGTTTGCAAAATTTTTC
>DWDV01001519.1:0-13079 GCA_018245615.1 Mimoniades ocyalus | reverse complement strand
TGTAGTGACTTATTATTTTGTTAATAAAATGTTTTTGTTTTATAATAAAATAAAACATAAATAAAGAACGTAACGCTTAAAGAGACGGATTGAATTAATTGTTGAAATTTTTGAATATTTATTATCGCCATAAAATTGTAGTCGACTGCTGGTGTATTTATTATAGGGATATTTGCAAACTCCGAATATGACGTTCTTAAAAGCATTCAAATGTCCTGTTTGTAAGTTAGTTCAGCGATACGGATCGTTTTGGAAGTATATAATTAAATAAAACTCAATTATACAAACAACATTTATTATAACATGACCTGAACAGGTGCGGAATATAAATAAGTTACTAATTATTTATCTATTCATAAACATGATACACATGACTTTCGTATAACGGCCAGTAACAATACAACAAATAAAATAAAAAAATTAATAACAGTAAAAAAAGGTAAATAGTAAATAATACTTTGAGATAAATAAAAATAACATTGACTAGAAACACTTTAGGGCATTATATGAAGATGTGTCGTTCAAAAAATAAATAAGCGTTTTTTTTTCTAATGATTACTAAAATCGATGAGATGTAAGGATGCAGCGACACCCAGGCGCTTGATGTAAATAATAGGCTAATTAATTCAATTTATATTCAAGCAACATCTGATATGGTGGCATCCTTATTCACATTAAATTCAGTAAAAAGACATTATGCAAATATTTCTACTTCGTTGGTGTTGTGCGAGGCGAGCGAGGAACTTGAGGATCCAAGTTTTTTCGGGCGATTTACTTAATATCATATCGTCATTATGTTTAGTAGGAGGACTTACAAAATTCAGTAAGCCGCCTTAATTTCTAAAAAAAGTATCCAATAAAATAACAACGATAATAAAAATAGGAAATTTGAAAATTAACAGTAAGAACAAGGTACAAAGTAATAATTTTTTTTTCGTATTATTTAATCTTCCTTTCCTGCCCAAATACTATCTCCGTTGACTTCTGTGGTACCACTAACATACTTCTGGATAGATGGCAGCTTATAGAGGTAGACTGACAGGATCGATCCAGCTGTCGCTCCAATCCAGTAGACCATGGCGTGCTCCATCATGGTGTGGCCTTCACAGCCTGCCTTCAGTGACGTGGCCAGAACTGGGTTGAAGTATCCACCTGAATAGTCGAAGGCTGGAACAGATTTGACGATTTGAAGGACAACTTCCGTAAGAGAATCTCATTATTGAAAAATATTGATTACAAAGTGAATTAAATACGATCAAATGAGGTTTTTACTGAAATGACAGCTTTATTACAATAACTAGATAGTTTTTATTCAATTTGTCTACTTTTATTACATTTTCCATTTATTTCATTGCCCTTAGATAATATCAATGACAAAAGAGTCTGAGTTTTTTTCATAATTTTTTCAAGTCTTTCTTCAATAATATAGAATAGTCTAGGTATTTTTTTCAAATCTTTCTTCATTCTTCTTCTTTTTATAATGGTCTCGATGAACGTTAATTCTATTTTTGTAAAGTATAAATATTCAATAGGTGTGTTAAAAATAATGCTGTATATGGCGATCTCACTGAAGTTTATTTACGTTTTTTCTATCGGTCATATTTCGAACTGTAAATTCAAGTACAATTTTAACTGGCATTCATTATATTAAAAAAAACTATGAATTACAAAAAGGGCTACAAAATTTATAAAATTAGAACAGCTGGTTTTATACTATGCATATCGTTTAACATTTTCAACTGAACATTTTGTAAACTCATATTAAACATGGAAGCTAATTAAAAAAAATATTGTAATACAAAAACACTTTCCAACACTTTTAACGCTCATAGAACTAGAAACCTTAAACTCTTACGCAATAATTGTCCACGGTGTACATTGCAGCCCCATTTTTCTCTATTTCGCGGCGAAAAGCACTATTTCCCAGTTAAAAGTGAAACTATGCTTAATTAAAATAGAGAGTCATAATGAAACAACAACGACGTACTTTTTCAATTTTTTAACTTTTTAACCCAGTTTGAAAAGATTAATGTCCCACAGCTTATTGTAGAGAATTTCTAAGGGCATAAGGCTTTTGTTTTATGAAAATATAATCATAAAGAATTTTATGTTCTCCAACGAAAGCACTTGAATTGTTCGGGTGAAAATAGACAGCATTTGGGGGCGCCATAAAGAATTATTACTTTTTTTTATGTCAAAGCAAAATTAAAATTGTTTTATGTTTTACGAACACCAGTGTAAATCCAGCTAAGCATTAAAATAAAATAATGAAGGAAATCTTTAAATGAATGTTAGGCTTAAGCCCATTTAACGTGCTAATTATTCAGCGGATCCCGGATCGTTAAACATTATTATTGTCAAATATATTATATTACAGGCAATGTTGAGTAAATGACTAAGAACCTAAGCCGATGTATTGTTTTTATTTTCGGAAAAACAATTATTCCATTTTATTTTGGAAGTAATGACCGATAAAACCTGATACTACGACATAATAAAGTATAATTCTTTCCTTTAATGTTGGGACTCGTTTCTCAATGACAAAATTAGTTTATCACCGCGCAATTGGATAAATAATTAAAGAAATGCCATCGTGTACATCGAGTATCGGTTTAATTTAAACGAAATCTCGGTTCAATTTAAACGAATTAAACCTAAAATGAAGCACAAAGCTAACAGTAATGAATGCGGCTAACTACAACTCGATTTACATATAAATGAAAATGTGCGTGCAATATGAGACAGGTAAGAATGATTTATGGTATTTGGACTTTTACATATGACGTGGGTTCTGTCTACATCCTTTATATAACTGTAACTTAACAGTTAGAGAAGGAGTAACTTCCTTATTGTTATTTCAGTGACTCATATATTTTCTTTATATTTCGACTGTGAAATTTATGACAGAATATAATCCGAAGATCCATCAACATGAACTACCAATTTTTTTTCTTTCTGAAATTTTTAAATACCTCAACTGTACCACCTGTAGTTTAAAGCTTTTTTTTAATATTTGTATTTAATAGTACATGTGTTTTTTCAATAACTATTACATCATTATTTTTTTCTTTTAATTATTTTATTATTTGTATAACTGTTATATTTAAACACGAGATGCAATAATTTGAAGTATTTTTATAATCAAACGTTCGATACCATTTTTGATCGGCATCTCTCCATTTCAATTATATAATAACTTGCACATAGATTAGCATAGACAAAGCACAGAATACTTATTCAGAAGCAAAGTATTGAATATATTTTTTTTTTATTTATGGTCAAGAAAATCTGTCCAAGCGTTAATGTATAATTTTTTTTTATTTATGGTCAAGAAAATCTGTCTCAAGCGTTAATGTATTTACAATTGCGTTCGTATGATAGTGGACCAAAAATATTGTATCATGTAATAAACCGTTTTCAAAAACTTCGAATACAAAAAGATAACAATTCTCGATGGTTTGACGCTTTCTGTGAAATCTTTATTTTTAATAAATTTACTATATGTACATAAGACTATTATGCAATTATTCTCCTACATTTCGTAGATAAACTATTCAGAATATTCTACTAAAAGCGCTAATTAAATTGTACCAATATACGTTTTGAAATCGGTTTACGTATAAAATGCACTTATAAGAAATGTCCAATGAGGTGAAATGTGAAGCGTTAGTAGACATTTAGTAGGTTCATAGATGTACCTTTTCCTAAATGGACTTTGCAAAAGATGGACACGCTTAGGTCATTGGCACTATTGTCTTGATAGCGGTAGACGAATACTGTATGCCTATTGAGGACCCCTGGAACAGTGAACCCGAGTGAGAATAGTGGGTTTGGAGTTACTTCCGGTTATTATATGCGCGTGTTTCATGAGGGCTCCATTTTTAAATTTAAAAGCATATATTAAATGTTCAAGCTCGTGTAAATGTCGGTTAGACTTGGCGTTTGCACTATCGTGCGCCGTGAATAGTGATAGAGTTAGCACTGAGTTGTTCTTCAGTACGTCTCGCGTCATTGGTCTATTGAAACCAATGACCTAACATAGGTATAATTAAATGTAGCGAAAATTACCTTATTGGATTAATTTAAAAAAAATGTAATGTCACGCCATGAATTCCCAAAGAAGCAGGCAGAGGAAAAAAATAAGTATATTTTAATTGTTGTAATAATTGCTATTTAATATAGATAACAATAAATATTATTGTCCGTGTCGGTCAGAGAAAGAATACATGTCCCAACCCAAGGCCGACCGCATCCCCGTCCGCATGTCCAGAGCGTGATTGTAGGCAAAAATCTCTCAGAGGAGGCCTATGTCCAGCAGTAGACTTTCACAGGCTGATGATAATGACAAGAAATAATAAAAACAAAATATATTTGAATCTTTGTATAGCTTCGTATAGGTAGGTACATCTAAAATTGCGCGCCCAGAGTAATGTAATTGTGGGATTTGGTATAGAGAAGGAGTAAAAATAAATTAAACTTTAATATAATATGTCTTACGAAGTTATAAGCGAATTAAATTAAATAAAAAATTCGTTGTCTACGTTCATATTGTCTTTGATAAGCCCGTAATTGTCTGTGGTCGAAGAGTGACTAGACTAGAGATTTGTAGACTTTTTCTCTTTGGCATCAAAACCTGGACGACTTTCAAACTTAAAATGTTGTAAATTATAGTCGAATTTTAATAACTGCTGGACTATTAGTAATAATAATTAAGTTATGTATTTGTATGTATCTACCAATTTAAGGTATTTACTAGTATGTATGTGGAACATATACTCGTATATTAATGGATTATTTATATAATTTCAAATTGGCAAAAAATGGTAAAGCGTTACCCTTTCAAAGCAACATCTTGTGCTTTACTGACATGTCGAGTGGGGGGAAGGAGTTCTTAAATAATGAGACAAAAATCAATTTGAAGATTAATTTTGAATTTCATGAAATTCTTACATCAAGTGCTCAAAAGTGTTCCCACATTTAAAGACTTAGACATCATTCTGCACTACCATCGTCTTAAAATCAATTGCAATAAAAAAAATCTGCTTCAAATTATAGCAAATAACAATACAAATAATTGTATGTTATTGACGTGTAAACTATACAAGGGACTGATATCTTTTTATTTAGTATAGACTAGCACATGGCCACAATTTCGCCCGATGAAAGCCACGGTATGACCTAAGCTTGCCAAGTGTACCTATTTACGAATTTCTTAAAGCCCAAATGATTTTCGAGAACGACGAAGAAAATCGCTTCTCTTCAGTTAACGGAACAGCTTCATGATCCGGATGTCAGGCCGCCGCGCGTCCGGGCTGGGCTTCAAGTATATTAAGCTACTTTGAACAAATTAAACATAAGTACGAGTGACAAAAACATGAGTCAGTGACTTGAATCATGTATGTATATATATGTCCATATGAGCCGCTGAATATTCGTTTAAATGTGTGTAAATAGTGTGATGTGGAGTGTTTGAATGGATGTGGAGAGTGATGTGGATGTTTGGCATGTGGTGCTCTCTGCCTACCCCGTAACAACCTGACGCTACGTCACGATATTAAAATCAACAAACTTAATTTAAACAATATTGTCATCCATGAATTCCACCCCCTCTCCCCGCACTCGGTGTAGTGAGTAAAGTACTTATGGTGAATGTTAAAAAGTACGGTAAGAAAAGCATTCATTTGAAATTGGAATTTAAATTGAATATATATCTCACCTGCCACGACGAGGGAGGTGCCGATGAACGAGTCGATGGCTGTCGCGAAGCGCGGGTTCAAATCCCCGAGTGACTTCGAGGCTAAGCGGCACAGGCACGTGGCCACGCCCTCCACAATCGCACCGTAAATCACGGGGACCTGAAAATACGTGAATTTTGGTCTTTCACAAGGAAATGAATTCGGATTCACATTGATTGGTAATGAAATTCATTTAAACAAGAGCTCTGTACGACCATATTTTGTCTACGGAAGACATAAATTCTATTTCAGCGATGTTCACATGATCGCATTATTGTGAACATCCGTTACATCGACATGTATTGTAATTATAGTATTATTTATACGACCGCATCGTTACTCGCGTGGCTGCAAGCGCAACTGCCGATCGACAGGTTCTGGGTTCAATTTCCGGGTCGGGTTCTATAGGATTTTTTTTACTTACACTTTCTAGTAGTAATTTCTAATAGTCGTTCGTAATCTGGATATGTGCCCGGTGTATGGCAATAGGCTCACCACCTCCATAGTGGGACGTAACCGTAACTGGTGAAATGTGGGAGTGTACTACATTCCTCTGCCTCTCTCTTCGGAGTTAACAGGCGTGATGTAACGTTTTTTTTGTAATAAACTTAACACTCAGAAAAATCTTCTCTCAATGAAATTATTATCTTATTATAAAATTAAAGACGATCTGATTACAAACAACAAACGAAAACTTCATTCGTATGTTAGTATGTAGATTATTCTAGAAACTTCTTAAGAATTTCACGTTTGTTTTGCGTATATGAAAATTCACAGACTTCGCAACTTGTTATTACATTGAGAAAATTTTGTACAAACACAAATTTTGGCCTTGTGAATCCCTTAGGTTTAATCATACTTGAAAATATTAATACTATTATACTATATAAATATTACTACATAAATTCACGCCTGTAATCCCCGAAGAGATCGGCAGATTAGTGTGGTACATTCCCGCCTTTTCACCAGTTATGTTTACATCCCACTATGGAATGGGAGGTTAAGCCTATTGCCATACACCGAGTACAAGTGCAGACTACAAAATATTATAAGAAATTTCTACTAGAAAATGTAAGTTATAAAAAACTCAATACGAAATGAATTTAATAATTAATTTGTAGATTTCATATTTTGTACTTTGTTTTTTAAAATTAATATCATATAAAGCTTTTATGTCTTATTATTCTTTATTATATTAGGTACCATTTAAAACCAAAATGGATGTGCCCTGACGGACTCTAGTGCTAGCGTCTATTAAAACGCAGCCTTGTCTGGAAAGGGCTTTATAATTTTGCACCCCTTTTCAAACCGGAAGAAAAGTCGTCCGATTTTATTTTGAGTGCCCAAACACAACACTAACATACACAACATTTCAACATTGTTGATTCAATTTCTACCTATAATGCATCAAAATTATTTAACACATATTATGCACTGAGTAATTTTAAGTTTTATTCTTTAATAATTCTTATAATAATTAATATTCTTTAATACCAATTAAGATATACATTAATAGTTTTAACATACTAGATCCAAGTCTTTTATTCAACATGTATTATTTTGTTTTCGTTAAATTTATATTTGCCCCGGAGATTCGAACCTGGATTTACCGACGTATGAAGCTAACATGAGTGTCTTTACACCACGCGGACACAGTTTAAGAACGAGAATTCAGGCCTAGCGTAGGTAACTCTTTGTACTAGTAAATTTTACGATAATTTTGAATGATAATATCAATGTATTACGCCTATTTTTGCAAAGCTAAATTGCTCTGGTCGCTGACGGGTAGCAGAGTAGAGGGTGCGACCTGTGTTTTGCGATCCCCGATCCGTGTGCCCAGCATGGAGTCCGCACCCCCAAATAAATTTATCTAAAAGCCTTTTACTAATTTAAATATTTTAATAGTGTCTCAGTATCTGGGACTTGTGTCCGGTGTATGGCAATACGCTCACCACCTATTCAATGTTGCGATGTCAACGTAAATGATGAAACGTGGGCGTGTACTACACTCCTCTGTCTACCTCTTTATAGATTATAGGTGTGATATAACGTTTTTTAATATAGCTAACAATGTCACATACAATTCTCTTATTAATTTTAAGTTCTACATCAATCTATTTTATTACACTGTCAATAACCTCTCAACATAGGTAACGTCACTATGTTTGTAAATCGGGACAATTCATCTAATGGACAGCGATGTCCAACATCGGAGCCGGTGACATTGATTAATGTCACGGTATATTTATGCGCCCAAACGCCAAGTGTCATCAAGCAAATTGTTTGGGTAATACCTGTTTATACATTGGCTTCGCTTGATAAAGGATATCGAAAATATATTGTGTAGATTTGTCCAAATATATTGAAGTGGTATGTGGCAGGTGAAAGAAATATTTAGCATTGTGTTATAGTTTCGAGTACTTACTTAGTGCGTATATATTATATGTAAAAGTATACATTTATATACCTACATGTGTATTTATATAGGTACATACATACTTTTAGTTCGCTTTGTACACATTTTCTTGTACCAAATCGGAAAGAAATTACTAAAATATTACATTCTTTAGTTAATTAAGATAATAAATAGATTTATAATTTTGTGATAAAATGTAATTTTAAAACATATTAATAATTAACATGTAGTTAAACCTTACGGCAATTAATATAAAGAGAATTGTCTTAAGTATTGAAATAAAACAAAAAAAAATATATTTGAAAATGTTTTCCGTAGTTTTGATAAACAAAATAATAATAAACTAATTATGGAAATGGCAAAGCTTCGGCTGATATCATAATTATCGGCTGTTAATAATTGTATTACAATCCAATAAATTGAACAGGAATGTATTTGGTTTAATCATACGAATTATGAGCCGAATTATTATACGGAAATTGTATTAAATTAATGTGAAACAACGATATCATTACACTGTTGCCTCAATATATTTTAATCAAATATTATTCATTAAGAAATGGATAGAGAAAACGCTAATCAGTAATATAATTCACGATGTCAAGTTTACTAAGTACTAGTTGATTGGTCCAGTAGGTAGTGAACCTGACTGTTGAATTCAGAACAAATATTTATGTGATCAGTAGATACATGTATTTATTTTGTGTCTGGGTCTCAGTGTATAAAAATGTCCCGCATTCAATACGTTTACATAAATATTTTTGCGTATTGTATATTCAAATCCGTGTACATTTTAGGCATAGCAAGCAACCACTCCATGCCAGCATATGCTACAAAAATATTGACCTAACCAAATACTTTCATAAAACCGAAATCTTGTCGAGTTAAAAGCATCAGCGTGGATTATGGCCGCGAGCCAGAAATAACGTGTACATATGTATTTATAAAACGTTTTATATAACGTGTCGGATATTATTTACGTGTAGGTATATAACGGTTTCAACTGCAATGATTTCGGTGTAAAACCAACTTCGCATGTGTGTCAAGTATATGCGGCGATCGATCAGCTGAATCTGAATTTCGGGCCGACTGCAACAAATATACTTGGTTGAGTTGCTTGGTTGAGTTTTTAAAACATCCTACATTTATTTCTCACATTTCATATTTAAAGTAAACTATATGTATATTGGATTAAATTCATTGGTTTAGGTAATTGATTGCTAATATTTGTATAACGTAAAAATTATATTTGTATAATTTATATAAATGAATGGTATGATAAATAGTTTTTTTTATTGAATGACAAGCTATAATTTGGTCTCAATCCTGCCTGATGAAAATAGGCGATGCGTCCTAGGTATGAGTAGCAAAAAGCCTATTCGCTCCTGTTTTGAAGAGTCCTACATTATATTTTAAACACGTAACACTCGATCGACGACGCCAATATATTATATTGATTAAAATTCATACCAAACTGCCTCTAAACCCATTGTTGCAGTAATAAAAAAAATATGAGCTAAATTAAAAATAATAACAATTAATTAATGAAATCTATCTGCAAAAAAGCTATAAAGATAATTTAAATAATAAATTAAATATTTACATGTATGAAGAGAGTGATGAATGTAGAAGACGCCCGGCAGGTCTGTGAGGATAGAGATTTGGCACTCTGTGCTCTCTGCCTACCCCGTGAGGGACCTGGCGTGATGATATATATGTATGTATGTAGAGTTACAAAACTGAATCTGTAAGCGAATGATAGCGAACTTATATTGACATAAACTATAAGCTCTCTCGGGTGCTCATTATCCAACTAAACCCATATTCAAACATGGCAAATTTTTGTTCTTATTTCAAAAGAGTTCAGGATTACTCCTAGGGTTTCGCAACCCACCATCGCGTGAGGAGCCCCCAAAGCTGATGTATGACAACTGAGATTAAATGATGAATGAGAATTATTCGTACCGTAACAATTGCAAAAGGGCATTGTATAATTGAAATAGGACAATGTACGATTGCAATAGAATATTATACGACTGCAATAGGACAATGTTTAAGTGCAATAGGACATACTTCCCACATACCATCAAGCTTAATATGACGTAACTGACCTGTAAATCAGCTTTACAATCTTCGAATGCCTTGTCCTTGTGTGTATCGGATATCTCCAGCGCCCAGTACATCTGTACGTACTTGAACACCAGGATGCCTCCCGCCAGCTCGGCCCATGTCTTAAGAAGAGCTTTCCGGACGTCGCCTTTGCCTGATCATGAATAATTTTATTTTATTATTGAAAATAATTATCATAAATCCAGAGTCTTGGATATTATTTCGGTACGCATTTTCGATTTTATACAGTTATACATTTTTTTAACCAAACATTACGTACAGTCAGAAAACTTATATATAACTAAGTATTGTCTCGATAGGGTATGTTTTTATTTATATTCGTAATGCATGAGACATATGTTCTCATTTCAAAAAGTAGGAAGGTGGGCCCAATCTTACTGCACAATTGCTATAAAGATAATTTGTCTCAATTTATAGCGCGGTATGGAGCGCAGCGCCCTCTACTTAACCCAGCCTAAGTACTCTACATAATATAAACAGTTAAGGATTTCGACACTTGTTCATATCCAACATAGAATTTCCATTCGCAAACAAGTTTTCAATTTTGCTTAACAGCACAAGTTTTTATTCAAGTGTATAAAACTCTATACCCATATTCTTTGTACGTTCACAAATTGCCATATTATGTGTTTGCTAAATCAAGTTCGTGTGCTTTAATACGATACTCTGTATATATCATGCTGAAGCTTGAAGTCCTACTCTGCACAAGGTCGAATGATGATATTGAAAATATTGTTTCACTGTAAACACTGAATTAATATTTTCAATACATGTATTTTAATCCTTCTTGTCACGAAAATGAAATCTTTGGAATGGACATGAAAAAAATTTCTGTAAGTTTCAACGACTTACATTAAATTGATTGATGGACTCTTACAGAGTGTTAAACAATTTAAAATGGAGAAGGAAATATCTAACTAGGCTTACCTTCTATAACATCTTCTATATGCGTATAGGGGCAGGCCGTCGCGTCCCCCCAGTTCAGGGACCACCAGACGGTGAGAGCGAACAGGAATATCGCGTAAGTTGCCACTCCGAAATTGTCGGCCACTGTAAACCATCATCATCAGTCCACCGCTGGACATAGGCCTCCCTGATTGCCTATGTCTATAATGGGTTTGGGGATACCATAAACCATAAATAGATTAAATTATAAAAAAAATATATATACAATGATCATTTTTCTAAGCACCATTTCGTCAGCCCAGAAAATTCGAAGAAAGGAAAATATTCAAAATGCTTCTTAGCACAGAAAATTTAATTAATTATATTCACCAAAGAATAATGAATATATGTACATATGTATAAGAAGCACATCAGGTCTGTTAGGATAAGGGATATTTGGCACTCAGTGTTCTCTGCCTACACCGTACAGAACACGGCTTTATGATGTAATAACAATAATATTACACAATACAACTGACACTTGGATTGATGTCTACTTGAGACAAATGTCACGCAAGTAGTCCACGCATAGGAGATCATGTGAAGCCGTCGATCTGAGTTATCATTAAGTCACAAAGAGTAAACCTCATTGGAGGCTTTAAAGGCGGTTGATAAACATTTTACAGAGGGATTGACCACTAACCCTGATTTCTACTATCCGCATGAAGCAATGTGGACGATTATGCTCGAGATCTTTAGCAGTTGGGGAAGAGGCTCGTACACAACAATGAAGAAATAAGGAGACGTACGCCAAAATAGTAAAATGTCACTGACATTCTTATTATTGTAACTAATAGGTAAATAGACTTAAGAAGTCAGCTTGTGATCTAGGCTTCCTTTGATAGCTTCAAATATTAACTTGTCGCTTGTCCCGGAAGCCGTGAAAGCTTTAAAAATACAGAACACACATACAAAACAAACATTAATTTTTTACACTTATGTATGTACAATTAGATTTTTGCAGAATTTCCGTTTTTGTCCCTGAACCTATAACATCTAAGTTATTGTATAAAGTTCCATTGGAAGCAGTTTAGCGACTGAAGGATAAAGGTTTTGTTAAGTTATTAGGGATCTGTTTTTCTTACGTAGCCTGTCGATATTTGAGACGAAACTATAATAATTGGTAATTAAAAATCTTATAAAAAATAAATATATATTTTTTCTAAGCGCCTGTCTTACTTAATTAATTTCTCTTTGAGTTCGATGAACGATCCAAAATCTTAAATTGCCTTCGCTTCAAAGTGGCTGTATGTGATGTCAACAAAATTAAATCCGAAAGCTTAATTATAAATTAGGAGGCATGTTAAGCTCTCTGCGAGTAGATTATTCACTCACATTATCAGCACAAAATTATACGAGGAAAATTCATTTTCATTGAGTGATAAACTGTATTAATTATGTGGGAACGCGCTAAAAGACTTACGAAGCTAGACTTGTTAATTAAAAAGTTATGTCTCGCAATATTGTAATCAGCTGTTTTCATTTTAGCAATTTTAAAAAATTCAAGGATTACAATATAATACTTATATTACTAATTTCAGTGTGCGTGTGTGTGACTGAATCATGTAGATAATAAACAAAAATTTTAACAAAACAAAACACCGACTTCATAAAGAGACAAATTAAAATGCACTAAAGAGTAAAAAATAATTCGTCAAAGTCAATCAAATTATTACGATAATATAATGTAGGTACAACTATTGTTATTTTTGTAATCGGCGTCAGCCAAGGAAACATTACAACTTTTATACGAACCACAATATACTGTGAGTAGGAGAGACTGGGGCTAGTTGTAACATTTTTTATGAATATCCTTATATTTTCAAATCCTTCATTATTATAGTTATTCTTTG